>CAWYPN010000349.1:0-14279 GCA_963966035.1 Acleris laterana
ATTCTAAACTAGATCTATCACATAAAGCCCCTCCGAAATCAGTAGGATTTAAACATATAGGATTTCAAAAAGGGAACTACTTAAAAGGGTGTAGCAGGATAGGCCTTCAAAAATTGCCCCTAAAGCTTTAAGTTTGGAACTATTATCAGATGATGCCCCGTGAGGAGAAAATACTTCACACCGATTTTTAACCCTCTACCGCCTCCTCCTGGAACCTCACGACATCCATTTAACCCTAAAACGTTTTTACTTTTTTTCTCAAAAAGTATGAAACGGACAAATATCAAAAGGACCCCGGACCTAAAGTATGGAAAATGTGGTTTCAGTTAAATATCCTGAGATTTTGATATGTTATAGTATGGAAAGTCCTGAACAAAAGTCTCTAGGGGTGCTACCACTGTTTCCAAGTCCTTTTCAGAGTTTCGACAGATTTTGTACCAGATAACAAAAACTATAAACAATGGATGAAATGAAAGAAAAATAGAGTTACAGGTTAAATCAATCAATCTATATTTACATATTTATAGAATACACATGTACCGAATCACATATTTTACAAATGTACACTTTTAACTTAGTTTAGGTAATACATTTAACTTGCATTTCTATTCGCACAGTCCAGTATGTAATTTAATAATGCTGTACTCGGGTATTTCACGTCTTGTTGATGTCGTGCATAACCAAGGTACCATACGACACTGGCAACGTGAGCACAACAACCTATAGTTCTGGCCCCAGTTTTGCACATACAATAATAGGCCAGGATTGGCTCTTCTTCCGGAGTTTCGTTTTGGAACGCTATCCATAACTGATGTTTAACTGCGTTTCGGAACCTCGAGCGTATTCTCATACGTAGATATTAGGCCATGCTCATTTAGTTCATCGAACTCAAAAAAATCTGTATTATCCATGTACATGGTACATGTGTATTCTATAAATATGTAAATATAGATTGATTGATTTAACCTGTAACGCTATTTTTCTTTCATTTCATCCATTGTTTATAGTTTTTGTTATCTGGTACAAAATCTGTCGAAACTCTGAAAAGGACTTGGAAACAGTGGTAGCACCCCTAGAGACTTTTGTTCACGACTTTCCATACTATAACATATCAAAATCTCAGGATATTTAACTGAAACCACATTTTCCAAACTTTAGGCCCGGGGTCCTTTGCATAAATATTGTTGTAACCAATAGAAACTATTAAAAAAATAACCTGCTCTCTACTTCTTTTCGAATTTTTTATACATAAAAACCTTTCTCTTGAGTCACTATCTATTAAAAAACCGCATCAAATTCCGTTGCGTAGTTTAAAAGATCTAAGCATACATAGGGACAAACAGACACACAGACAGAATGCGGGAAGCGACTTTGTTTTATACTATGTACATGTAGTGATTATGGTCTTATAGTGTTAAATTATAAAAAAAAAAAGTTATTGGCACTAATGGAACTACTAGAATTTTAATGGAAACATACCTATTGCGACTGCTGAGGTAACTGTATAGCGCGATATACTGCATTTTTTCCTCGTCATTCGCAGCTTGCAATTTTAAAATAATGATATCTTTATTGCTGGCCCTCTTCATTTTGCTGATGTAGTCCCAGACGGTGTCCGGGTTGATTCTTCCTACGACGTCTAACTCCGTGCTGAGATCCTCTTCTATATCTGCGGCTGTTCCCGAAACCTGACCAAAAACAATCCGGTCAATTCAATCGACAAACACTTCCTATAATTAATGAATTTAGAACTCAATGTAAACAAATATCATGTTTACCTCGTGGGCGGCGACATAGAACCGCGCCACGTCGACCATATTTATACAGCCGTTCCACACGGTGGCGGCTGCGTTCTCCACGGTACTGCTAGGTTCTTGGTCACTTTCTGCTTCTACAAAAACAATTTAATTTTTTAAACACGAATGTACATACATTGAGTGGAATCGTAATAAAAATCATCAGCTGACCTCCAAATTTAATTATGATGATTGATAATGTAAGAATTGTGTAGGAATGTTAGGATCTATGTTAATATAAATAAATACCAAAGAGGGAAAAACCGTGTATACCTGATAGTTTTTCCGGTTTTTCGGAACTCGGTTTCGGTGACACAAATGTTGTTTCGGGTTCATCTATATTAGGAGTAACCCCGAATGCTTTAGCAGGGTCAAACCCAGTATGAGAATAAGATCCGATTTCATTTTTGTAACTGTCTTCATAAACATCCTCCCTCGACTTTCTAAGGTCTTCCTCAGAAAATGCAGATGTAATCATTGGCTCATGAGGATCATATTCGGGGTGTACTTCTTTTAACATCGCAGATTTAGGCCTCTCCAATGAATCAGAATCTGTGGATCTACAAAAAAAAATGTTAGCTTTGATGCCAAAAAGTACAACACACTATGGAAAGAACAAAGAGAACTAAAACAGATAAATAAAGTCTTACTCATTTTTGCTCTTTGTGTAAACTACTTCTTGAGATCTAGAGCGGTGTTTGGTCTTTTCTTCAATGCTACTTCTGAGTTTAGAACTCGATCTATTTTTCCTTCGAGAAATTTCCTTCGATTTAGATGGCCGCGAGCGGCGGCTCCTAGACTGGGACCGCTCTCGACCACGTGAAACCGATCTGGAATGTTCTCTGGATTTGGACCTCTTCCTCTGCTTAGCTTTAGAGCGTGATCTCCGCTTGGAGCGCTCCGACGAGTCTGCTTTGTCGGTCTTAGATTTCTCCTTTGATGCAGTTTTTGCTTTCTTTTCTGATCTTCTAGTGTACCGTTCCTCTTTATTTTTTAACTCTGACTTTCTTCTTGACGATCGCGACTTTCTGCTTTCTAAGTCTCGTCTTGATTCCCGACTACTTTTTTTAGAATGCCCTGAATCTTTGTCTTTTTTTCTATTATTGCCATGCTTCTTGCTCTCAACTTTAATTGGAGTTTCGAGGCTGCAAAATACAAGTATGACAATTATATGATACTTAAATAAACCAAATAAAAGTTATTATCAGATTTATAGTTACTTTTCTGAAGATTCTTCTTTGCTTGTTTCTTCAGTTACAGTGGAGTCGTTTAGTGCTGTTACTAAATCTTCTACTGGTACATTGGGGTCTAATTCCGTAGATATCGACTCTTTAGTTTCCATTACCTAAACATACAGTCATATAAAAATCAAATAAATTTCAGGGGACAATGTCACCCAAATTCACCTAGTCCCAAACGAAACTAGGCTTGAACTATGGGTACACTAGACTACGATAACCGTACTTATATAGAGCCTTAAATACATAGAAAAGATCAAAGACTCAACAAATGCGCTCATCACACAAATATCTGCCCTTACTGGGATTTGAATCCATGATCGCTAGCTCCATAGGCAGGGTCACACTACCAACTAGGCTAACGAGCTAATTTAATGTTGAAATACAATCATCATCAAATAATTACCTCTTCCCCCTTATGTGTCTTAAGAACATATGTTTTACTAGCCGCTAAAAGATCTAATTCCGATTTTTTTATCAACTCCAGTTGATACTTTACTTCTTTGTCCCTCCACTGCGCCAACTCTTGGCTAGCTAATTCTTCTGGAGAAAGACGAACCTTTAAAAGAATTAAAAGGGTCAATAAACTTTTTGTTGTGGCTGGTTGCCATGGTAACGTGTCCTGGGTCACTCTTTAAAACTATGATTTCAAAGGATATAAGTCCACTAAGAATCAGTTATATTGGCAATTACGAAGCCATTATTTTATGGCTTTTCTCCTGATTGCGAGAAGTATATATAATATAATTTTTTCTAATTAGTAGAAGAAGAAGAAGAGGCTCCTGGCTTACGGGACAAAACAACAAAAACAAAAAATCCACCCAAAACCAAATAAATTGTTTTACAAAGCAATTGATGTAAATTATAAGAACTTACCAACTGCTTAGGTGTTATGGTTTTATCACAAATTTTCTGCCACAAAGATAGATTTTTTCTATCTTTGATATTAAACATGAGCGATCTGTATTTGGCTTTGTATTTCATGCCGACATCCCGGAACAGCTCGTGTAGTTCATGTTCAGTATCATACGCAAAGTCTTGTATTTCATCTTCAGTGAATTTTGACCCCGTGTTTTCTGCCATTCTCACAGTAAGTTGCTCCTGCAAAGCTTTCCGAACATTTTCACGTATCGGTTCCGCAGACTTCATTTTGATCTTGTTGTCCGGCGTGTCTCTCCTTCGCGGTGTCGCCGGCGAGACTGAGGGTGCCTGTAACGTAATGTTTATCATAAATATGCCAAACCATTTATAATCAAAGTGCAAACATCGTCAAGGTTATTGCCATTACGCATAAGGCTCGAACCAAAAGCATCCGTATTCCTTTCCTGCTTGCTAATACATTGACGCGTAATTTAAGGTAGAATATACAAGCAACAATCATGACGCTTCTATGTATTACGTGTAACGCCATTTTAACGACGGAATTCAGACGTTTATGATCTGGGCATTATGTCAACGAAACAATATTTTCCATAAACAATTGAGGTAATAGGCCAAAAACGTAGTTTAGGTTTCACATACAGCATATAGTCTAGATAATCCAAAAATAACCTTATTTACTTTTTCGTGTCCTGACTGAGATCGGTTTGTAGCGCGAATGAGTTTACGAGGCTCATTTGACATCTTTATACCTGATGTACTGGCTTTTGGTGTATCAGGTAATTGTTGTTGCTGAGATTTTGGAGTAACTGGAGTTTTTGGTGATGGTACTGATTTTGTTTCATCTTTTGTGGATACCACAGGTTTACTAGTGGGCTCTTTGACTTCTAACTGACTTTTAACAGGTGGCAATCCAGACTTTCTTGGAATCCTCTCAAAATTAAGTGTCGTCTGAACTTTGTTCTGTTCTTTCATTGCAGCTTTCTTCTTATTCATGTTCGGTTTAATAGAAGTGAGAGTTCCAGGTCGTACCACTTCAAAAGTAGGATTTTTCTGAAGCCATATTTTTAGGTTCTCAGCCGTTGGGGCATTTGGGCCAGCAAGTAATCTTCCTGACTTTCTTTCATAAACAATGACCTGGAATGAGCATTAAATAAGAAAATATGTGCACAGTAAGTGTAAATAAAATGGGTTCATCATATGTGAATAATGTTTGAACTTACCCTTGACTCAGGTTTATGTTTGTCTTGAGGGTCTGATTTTACACCATCTGTTTTCCCTCCAGTGCCTTGATTTCCTAAGGAGTCCTGGGCATGCTTTAGAATACAAGCGTCACTGCAGTAAATACTGCTAGCACGAGCAGCCTTCTTACACACGATGCAATTAGTCTTTGATGACGCGGGTGTTTTAGCTCCAGGTTGAGGTGCTAGCGGAGGTGACGCTTGTTCAGGCACGATTTCTTGCTTCTTTTGTATCGTCATCTACAAATGTAAGAAAAAATAACACTGGGAATCCTGTAAATATTTTCTCTTAAATAAATGAGAGAAAAACATCGAAATGAGGTTTTCTTAAAGAATTGACGTATACAAACTTACTTTGTTGGTTATAGTCTTGGGCGTAGGTTTAGTTTTTTTAACGCAGTTAGGGCAGCGCCACTCTATACCCTGTTCTTCCATCTGCTGACCCATTGCTTTGGTAATGTTAACACATTTACCATGGAACCAATCCTCACAGCTGTCGCAACATATCATGAAGCGATTGTTGTGCGGCTGCTTGCAAATACACCACAATCTGAAATATCAATAAGTTGGTTTGCATTTATACTCTAATATTATCATTTAACTATTACATTAGTCGAAAGAAGTTTACAGCCAGACATTTGTATTTTGGTTGATATAAAAAGGCGCCCCTTTTACGTCAAACGAAATACAAAGGGCATTGGGTAAACTTGTTTAAATAATATTTTCATTTTTTTCAGCCGCCCTGGATAATTTCTACATAATTATTTAGAGGACCTCGAAATACACATAGATATGTATAATTTATGGTGTTTCATAATATCGGGGCCGAGATATTTAGGATTTAAGGGTTCAGTTATTGGTACTAAAAGTATGCCTAGGTAAAAATATTAAATATCTCGGCTCCAATGCACTTAAGAGTATTACATTACTTAACAAAACATGTTTATTTTTAATCATTCTATCATAATTTGCCACTTTTACGAATGGCCGGTCACCTTGAAAAAGTATGACTTTTAAAATTGACTACACTTTTACCCAAACCCTTTTAGAATAATGTCGATCTTGAAATCTACTTAACCATGTCTTATGTATATAATTAAAATATTACCGTTTAGTTTTTTCAGTAATCGCCTATTTTATATTTACCTAATAAGGTAGCGGTTAAATGAAAAGATTAAGTTTTTAGGGTTCCATACAAAAAAAACTTTGTAATACTTGTAATACTTCCTAGCAGTTGTGGCTATAGGCGTATATGATAGGGAGGATGATGATACTTTTCTCTTACAAATTTTCTTTTTATGTCACACTTTACTGTTGCCGACTGTACTAGTACCTCTATCAATGTTAACTAACCCACAACTAAAAGACCAAATAAACAAGTCCAAACTCGACGGACTTAGTATTAGCTATTTAATAGTTTCTATGAACCCCTTTAATCCCCATCATTGTACCAGCTCGAGGGTATTATATTATTGTATTGTAAACAGAATAACATACCTATTATACAAAATTTCATCCATTACGACTGTTAAAAGCATGTTAAAATCGACTTCCAAGATTTTATTACATTGTTTGTAACAATATATTAATAAAAACGTTTTAACAATCAGCTAGATTTAACTACTTGCCTAGAAAAATTACAGTAAAGCTGAATATTGATAAAAAGACTTGATTAATGATTGTTGATACAAAATACTTACAACTGAGTGAGCAACATGGGTATAAATATAAACGCTAATAATATAGAAATTACGCGAACTCCAACCTATCACAAATAGCAAATTTCAACTATCACAAATGAAACTGTTTTTGTGAACTGTCAATGTCTGTTTAAGTGTCAATCCATTAAAAAAAATACAATTTACCAAAGAGGTAAGTAAAGCGGCTAACACACAACCAAAGGTGGCGTTCATTGACTAAAATGTAGTCATACAAATATAATCGATTGCATGTTATCACTATTACATCAATATTGTAATTACCATTCCATTGATATCCAATGAAAGGTCTCAACACACCAGTTTCAAATGAATACATATTGCGATAAACACAGGCAGGCGAATTTTAAGCCTTTTGAATTTAAAGTTGCTACAAATTATTTTTACTGTTGTTTTTGCTGTTGTCACAAATGTTAATAATCCTAAGAAGTATATGTCTACGTTCGACAGTTAGTGCTATTTATAATTGAGTACTACTTTTACAAAAGTGAGACGTCAGGTTATCCAAAAGAAGTACGTGTAGAACCTTGATATACATACACATCTCTCAAATAGATACATAAATAACATCAATTCAATGACGAAACACGATACAATACGTCTAACTTATTATACGGACTTTGCTACCAATCGTGCAGTTTCATGGGAAGGTATAAAGAAAATAAATACTCACTAGTAGTTTAAATTTAAAATATGTCAAAGCATGACGTAATTATAAAGAAGTTTTGTGAAATCTGCATTGATTTAGTATTATACTAGATACACAATCAGCACGAAAAAATGGCAAGTCAAAACTACTGCCGAATCGACTTGGGCAGTAGTTTTGCTATTAGTCTTGTTCCGACCACAGACAGTGGCAGTTGTCAATCATGACAAAATGTGTGATGAAAAACTGCAAAAATAATAACAAAAAAACTAATAAAAAGGATGGAATGTCTTATTTTACGTAAGTTCTATTTATTTATAAACGTTTCTAGCTAAAATTATAATGTTTTCATGATTTTTAGGAATTTATTTTGTGCACACAAATTATGACTTACCAAGGAACAAAATTATTATGGAGTAGCTATTACTTTTTTAAATTTTAATATTTTTTATTTTTAAATTTAACCTTTCCACGAAATCCTCTACGACGTGCAAAATGGGTCGCAATATTAGCACGAGATAGGGGTGATCAACTATTCAAGGCAAATAAGTCGTCTGTTGTGTGCTTGACCCATTTTCGTACCACAGACGTATATACCACAAATAAAGGCTGACTAAATCTAATAATAAATAAATAATAGTCATAGAATTCTGTTGATTAAATCTATTACCGATCGATATTTAACCGTCCGTTTGCATTACATTGCAAAAAAAGAAAGTATCTTAAGTAAATGTAGGTTTAAAAGACAATTATATAATAAATTAAACTTATTTCAAGGAAATTAGGTTAGGTTGGGATCGCATCATAATACCTATATATAAAGTTCAAAATACATAATGGGTCATATTACATAATGGTCATAATAAGTAAACTTTTCAATATTTTTAAAAGCCCATTGTATAGAACCCATTAGGTTAGGTTAGGTTTGTTGTATAACAATCTTGAAAAGCTCAGGGTTTCAAAAAAAACCATTATATATTATGACCATTATGAATTATGACCCATTATGTATTTTGAACTTTATGTACATATTATGATACGTAACCGGTTAGGCTAGGTTGGTTATGATAGGATAAGATCTTGTCTTGTCTGGAGTAAAGTGTAATGTTTTAATGGTTCATTTATGTATGTATGTATAATTCTTTATTCCAACATAACTTTGAACACCTGAGCCAATTTATATGTGTGTGGTATTGTTAGAATCATTTCACCATTCCGGGTGACAAAGGATACCTAAACGTTAAAATTTGAATAAAAACAATCGACGGGACGGGTTTTTAAACCTTGCTTTACATTAATTTATTCATTATTATTATTGTATATATATAGCTTAAGTTGTGTAATACAATGACAGCATTTATAAAACATGTCAAAAGTTTTTTTGTGTAATTTGTAATTTCGTTAAAACTAATACAATATAAATAGAGAAATTCGTCTCCATTCATTCGATGTCCACTTTTGTCATAAATAGTATGATAATGGCGATTTCACTAAAGAGTTTTAAATATTTTAAAACATTAGTTTGCAAATTTGACACTTGACTGCTAGTATATTGAGATTTTTTTTGCATGAATGTTTAAGGTAAAAAATAGCGATGTTAGCATGTATCTGAATGCAGCTATCAATGTCATTTGGGACAGTTTATAATAAAGTTTTGTGCGGGATTGTGTATCTTGTATACAGGGTGTCTTGAAATCAATCGAAGAAATTTTAACCGTAGATAGGGTGGATGATTTGGATCATCTCTACATTGGTAACTTTTTTTTAAGTTAATATTTGACTGAGTTACAGACTGATTTATCCTGACGATGCTCTCAGTGTGCTCCATCTTAACTAATTCATTCATAACCCATACACCGGATTGACGGGGGCAAATATGTACCAGTGCTAGTGATTCATTAAATATCGATTAAGTTTATCGACAATTTTTTTCGTGACATATGATCTTCCATTACTTACAAAATAAAGTTGTAAATACCTTTATCTTCTATATCTAAATGATCAGCTTTCCATGAAGATAAACGATCTTTTTCTTTCGAATCATTTTTAACCGACTTAAAAAACTAAATGGTTCTCAATTCGTCGGAATACTAAAGAATATTGTCGTACTGAATTAATTTGTTATTCAATGTAATTTCAACGGTTGTCAAAAGGGACTCGAGTCCAGAGTCAATGTCAGATACCGGTTGTTTGTATTATAAGAGGTTTGCACATAATTAAAAGTCATTCAAACTAGGCCATTACTTATTTTAATGATGATCAAAAATTGCTTTATATCGTTGTCGATAAATTTTGTCGATATTGAATCACTAGCACTGCTACATTTTTGACCCCGTCATACCGGTGTATGACATAACATGTGTCACAACGTAATGTAAATAAACAAGTTGTTCCATATCAACAAACTTTCTAATCACGGTCAAAAGCTCCACGGTGTTTAGAAAACTGAAAATAGACTGAAACTGAACTATAATATGAATGAAAAGGTGATCTCTGATAAGGGCTATTATGTGAAATAATTTAAAAATGAAACTTACGATTACGATGTTTACTCACACTCTTCCCACACTCGCACAGGTAAAATAGCACTTGTACTCGTAGGTACATTAAAGTTATTTTATTAGATCATGAATCATGGATTTATTTCATTGATTTCTACCACCATCAGGGATAACTATGAATACAACACACAATAATTAAAACGAATCAATAAGTTGTTATTGTCCTTTGACAGTTCAGCATAGTATTTTTTTAAATCTTGTACCATTGAATACTTTTTATGAAAAGAGGTTGAGGTTTAGGTTTTGTAAAAATAAAATCGTCTCTACACGTAAGTTTATCCATTCCATGGCCTAGGAAAGGTTGGTATTTTTTGTTCTCTATGGTAAGTGTGACATCATAATAAATTATAATCAATTATGCGACGGCCTTTATATCCATGGACAAAATATTTTGCATTCGGGCTGTTGGCTACTGCCACAAATACCACGCAGATCAATACGGAGGGCAATAATCGGATCGTTCAATCCATGTCTATCTGAACTCTATGTCTGAGTCTATGAATTTATGGCTGTCATTATAATATTATGTCATTGTTATTTTATTTTGAGATATTCAAGTCGTAATTATTTTTGCTGTAAACCGGTTATACGGGCCACTTTAGAACAGAAAAGAATGATAAAAGGGTTAGATCTCGACAATAATATAAGAAGGACGATAATATTATGATCAGTCTTGGCGAAGCGTGAACAAGAGATCTAGTGAATTCGCATTTAAAACCAGCTAATGTTCAAATTGCAAAAATGAAAATACAGTAAGTTGCACTAATGAAAATACAGTAAGTTGCATTAAAATTTATAATTATTTTAAAATGTTAGTCAGATTTTTGCTTACATGGAACGAACTGTTTGTTTACATACCATGTAAACAACGTATGGTGTCAGGTCATTGACCTTTAGAATTTTGACGTTAGTTACTACGAACGTTTGTAGTAGTATAGTATCAGCGTCAAAATGTCAAGGTCGAGATATCGGCTGCGATACATCAAGTAACAAAATTAATATAATTAATCCTTCTTCTTTTTTTACATTAACAGAAACAAAAATGAACCATACCCCCGTGATCAGAATCGTGCGAACTATTACCCCGCCAAATATCTCTTATTCGATCCAAGACACCCTGTATACTAAATCAATGGAAATCTGTCCACGGGTGATCCGCAAGAGGCTTGCTGGAAGGTGTTCCGCGGCATGATCCAAACTAAATTACGCAATTAAAAGAGTTCCAATAACTGAGGATTTCACATTGCTTTGAATATGCTATGCATGGGGGAAATATGTTTAAAATTCACTTTTGATGAAAACAACATACAGGCTTAATATATAAAAATGAGTACTTCAATGTTTTAGCTTACCTGCTAGCCTTTCTGAATGCCATGAAATCGCACGGTTAATAGCAACGTATACTAATTAACAGTCAAACGATTTATGTTTTTAAAGGGCTATTATTACATTTATTACTAATACCAATAGACAGCCAGTGTCTACTATAAATGCAGCTTTTTCTAAACCTGTTTTCTTTTTTTCGAATCTTAAGTTACCAAAACGAATAAAATAACAAATAAATACAAACGTTTTTGAATTATATTTTCAAGATTAAGTAAGGGCACTGGACTGTTTGTGTGAAACTATATCAGAATCAAAGGTTTTTATCGTTTTTGTCTGTCTGGTTGTGCACTTTTTTAACTAAAACAATATATTTCTCATTTAACGAAGCAATAGAGTTAGCGCACGCGACAACAAAAGAAGCGTACTGGGTAAAAAACCGCAACGAACTAAAATTTGTAAGGGACTATCAACTCTATAACCTTAACAAGTAGATTACAAATACTAAATTAAAATGTCGTTACCAGGGACGTTACGTACGATGCTGAATGCGTTGCGAAGACAATTTTCTTTAAAGTTTTTGTAATCTAAATGTCTAAGGAGGTAGACCACATATTCTATTAAAGTTTTATGATTGTAATCCCTTAATACTGCGTGGTTTTAGTTTTGTTTTGTGGTTAACGAATATTCCTTCTAGAGTGAGATCCCAGTCACCCCAGACTTACGTGATTTTAGGAAAGATGTTTTTTTTAGGATTGCTAGTATAACGTAAACTTAGAAAGGAATGGATACTGGCCATGCTGAAAGCGGGGCCATTTTACAGGTAGCAGGTATCAAAGGTGGAAAAATGAAATTCAGCCTTCCTAAAATTACGTAAGTTGCTACAGTTTTTACGACTTTAAAAGTGTCTGTCAAAAGTTATGGCCCACAGGAAGTGTCTGGCAACTGTATATGTTTGTTTATAACAATATCATATATGAAATACCTATGTAAAAACCAGCCTTCCAACTTTGACGTAAGTAAACGGCCCCGCTTTCAGCTTAACGAGTATCCATTCCTTTCTAAGTTTACGTTATACTAGCAATCCTAAAAATTTAATCTTCCCTAATATCACGTAAGTGTGGGGTGACTGGGATCTTGGACTATTTGATTGAGATCCATATATTGTTTTCTTAAAAAGGACACAGTAGAACAAAAAATGCAACACTATAAAGGTTTTTATAGCCCTACCCAATACCGAAAACACTTTTACTACCATAATCTACAGTATCGACTGCATTTCAAATTAGATTTTCTTCTTTAAGATATTTGGTGTTATCTTGATAAGTTTCAACAGGTATTGAGATATTTTAGTAGCCTATAACTCATGAAACAATAAATTCTACTTAGTTGTGATATATTTTGTTTTTAATTCATTACTTATATTTGCTTTAATTTAATATATTTTTCAGATTTTTAGTAATTGCAGATTTAGCTGTATGGGGTCTAGCGAAAGTTACACTTTTAGAGTTTCAATATTTCCTAAACAGTGACTCGAAAAAAAGATAGTAGCAGACTTACAATAGTTTTTTAAGAGCTATCCAATGATACCAAAATAAGTCTGATTTGATTTCCATGTATGTATTGCCCTAATAATAAATATAAATAGGAGAAGAAGAAGTAGAAGCGAATCTCCTTTACCCAGGCCCTAAATGCCGCGCTTAAATACCTACTTCCCCTTCACCTCCGCTACGCCCTTCTGTCTTCCGCGCCCAAAATTATAGTCTATGCTTTTGGGTATTTAAAAAAATGTAAAAAATCTAAACCACGTGACATTATTAAACAGCCAATCAAAACTGTTTTATCGAACTTTGACGTATCAGTGTTCTGCTTCTATTGACTGACAAACTATATCACGTGGTTATTTTGTTTACATTTTTTTAAATACCTAAAAGTATAGACTATAGGGCTGTAACTTGCGAAATAATGTGGATGTGGATGTGTTATACAAGTTTAGTCACAGAATGGTATTTATGTTTTTTTCAACGTGGAAACATAGTTTCATAATGATGGTTTTACATTTACGTTAAATTAGGTAATAATACTGATTAATGATATTTATCAAGATTATCTCCAGAAAATTACATGGCTTATGGGGCTATTAATAATCTATTAACGAATCTATAGGACACCATTAAAATAATAATTAAGCTCAGTAAGTCAGGGATCCGGAGTTAAGAGCTTAAGAGCTACAAAGTCATTTACCCAAAGAACGTGAATAACATTTAATTAAAGTTTTTTTTTCTAGATAGTTTTGGCTGACCTTTGCTTTACATGTAAAACTTTTTTCTCGATTTTATTTTACAGCTTTGTGGGCGTAACTATTCCAAATTACAGCTTTGTTGTAGTACCAACATTAGGGCACTAGTGGCAACCACAGCAAAGGCACTTGTGGCCGCCACAAGCTGCGGACGAGTTTTTTCATACATTTTGTTTAACATCGTCGCAAACTGATCGTTTGAGTGGCCGCGTCCGAGCTACAAGTTACGGGGTTCGTCCGCGCGCTACTAGTGGCCGCGTTTTGTCGTTCGATTCGCATGCACACACGACCATATGAACTTAGCATACAGCCACCAGTGGCTGCCACTGATGGCGCCGTGTAGTGGTTTGACTCAACCACTAGTGGGCATTTGGCGGCGGCTAGTGGCCTAATGTGCGGCACCTCTAAGTTATACCCGCAGACAGACGATCAGACGAACTTACGTTGAATAATGAACCCTAAAAAACCGACTTTTAGTACTTTTGTTAGTGAAATTATCAGCAGTTTTTCTGGATCTATTTGCAGGTGACACAAAAATAATATTTCTGAAGAAATGGCACGACTACTGGAATATACAG
>CAWYPN010000351.1:0-16087 GCA_963966035.1 Acleris laterana
GATATACATACACACCTTACCGCCTATCTCCCAATGAGGTAGGCAGGGACTTAAAACTATCATATTTTGGTCAATCAACTTTTCTTTGTGCCTCGTTGCCATGGTGACGTCCCTTTAATTACTCTTTAAAAACACCATTTTGAAATATATAAATCCAGAAAACATCCGATTTTGTGAAAGTCTATTGTTTTATGGATTTCTTTCCAAGCGTATTAGTAGTGTATATTATAACTATTTTTCTAAGGGCTTGTTGTTTGAGCAGTAGTTAAACTAATTGTTAAAATTTGAAAAAGGAATCGAAAATTTGAAGGAATCTCAAGAAAATGTGTCAAATTTTCAGTTCCTTTTTCGAATTTTAACAATTAATTAGTTTAACTACTGATCAAACAACAGGCTGATGCCTTCTATGAAATATATTTTCGTGTTTACAATTTAAGTTGCAAGGCAAGACGTGCCTTCTAAATCCATTTGTTCTTATAAAAAGACATTGGACAACCTAACAAGGAACTAACAACCAATTAAATCTCACAACACTGAAATAAGTTCCATTTTTTTTTGTAACGTATCCTTTACTTTGAATATAAATTCTAAATAAATGTCTTACATGTTTACAGATCGATCGGTGGCGGGTCAGCGGGCAGCGGATCCCTTCTAGAACGATCTATCACTCCGCTGAGTTTGGGCAGCATGAGCTCGCTCCACGACGTATTGAAGGTAAATTATAATAGCCTATGAACCTTCACTGCTGACCTCCCAAAATCAAAGTTCAAAATTCAAAGTATACATAAAATTTAAATGTATCGACATTTTGTATAAAATCATAATAAATCAAGTATATGTATACTCATTTTAATGTCTTTCAAAGCCAATAACACAATTTTTTGCGGGTGGTAGGACATTGTGCAGGGTCTGTCCGGATCGCTACAACCATCTTATCCATTAAACTACCGCCAAACAGCAGTGTTCGCATTGTTGTGTTCCGGTTTGGGGATAAGACAACCGGTGAAATGACTAGCATAGAGGCATTCCATCTTAGTCCTCAGGGTTGGCAACGCATTTGCAGTCTTAGGATTGCATTGCAGTCTTGTGAATGGGTCACAGTTTCCACTTACCATCAGGTGGCCTGTGTGCTCGATACAAATCTAATGAGACCCCGCTTTGCGGGGCTTCTAATTTTCTTCTCGAAGGGCACAGTAATGAAACTATCCAGGTGGATGTAAAGGGTTGATTTAAGGTATTTCATTTGACATATCAAAAGTAAGTGATGTGCGAGTAGTGGTATAGTGACCGTGTACCTACTGTGTGTGGCGGCAGGTGGGCTGCGACCTTGGCGACGCGCACTCGGAGGACAGCAGCTGCGGGCCCTCGCCGCCGCACCCCGCGGACCCCTGATGGTGAGTGCTCCTCCACTCTCACCCTACACTGGTTCAATCCGTCATAGGATATCATGGCATTCGCAAAACATGATATTCGCAAATCATCATAGTAGCAAAACATCACATTAGCAAAACTTACATACATACATACATTAAATCACGTCTGTTTCCCAGGCAGGGGTAGGCAGAGACCACTTCTTTCCACTTGCTACGATCTTGACAAATTTCTTTCGCTTCTTCCACATTCATACATCGAGTCATGCACGCACGTCGGTTTCGGGCACTTAAGATTCGGCCCTTTTCCAGTATTTCACCGATTTGACTCGAAAAAGTACGCCTAACAAAACTTAACTGTTATTAAGACACTACTACTGCGGAGCTCCTATTTCTGTGTAGTTTGGCCCTCCGGGCCTGCTATACATCTAACATAACCTAAACCTACCTACGATTTTATAACAAACCCCGACTATTTGTAAATATCATGTTTTGCGAATATCGTGTTTTGCTAGTATGATGTTATGCGTATTGCGAATCTGTAGAGTAACTGCACTGGTTAACTGGTACAGCCTTGTGTAGATTTGTAAAACCAAATAATTTTTATCAGAACCAGTAATTACCGAAACGACAAGTCCCTAAATAATTAAGTTAAAGTTTGCTAAATTAAACTTTTCAACTCTCGTACTACAAACCGCTAGTATTGATATCGTTAACGGTATCGGAATACCTGTAGCGTGCCATAATAATAACAGTGCTATAATAATTATTATAGAACTGTTATATCATGGTTACGGTCATCAATTTGTAAATTAATTACTCCCCCATTCCCGTTAAGGGGGTAATTATTTAGTTTGTGACTAGATCAATTTATGCAAGACTTGTCCTTGATATTTATTATACCCTTAATATAACCGTAGTAAAGCCGTATCGGCATACCAGCTATCCCAAAAAAACCCCTTTCATTCGCTGTCCACTAATATTGATTCAAAATCCTATTTCAGAAACCAACTGGAAGCGTACTGGACGTTAGACATGTCGCGTTTTTACGCTTGCTTCTGCTGAAATCGCACCGAGGCTACAAAAACTATAACCTCGTAAGGCCTAGTGCAATCGGATGTACATAATCAAGGCAATTCAATTTAAACTGTATCGCAATGGGAATCAAATTTAATTCCTATCATGAACTCAAAATGGTATTACAAACAAACGTTATTGAACGTTATTGCCTTACGAGCATAAAAACAGTGTAAAGAACTCTAAAAATATCATTGTTACGAGGAACGATGTCATAACTATAACTGGTGTATACACCGGGTTAGATTATGCAACACCAAAAACAAAAAAAAACTTAAGTTCAGTTGGTTAAAGTTAAGGGGAGATTCAGGGTTCAAGTCCCAGCTTAAGCTTGTTTTTTCTTGTATTATTGGTGTTTATAATCGTGTGAAAGACTAAAAAAGCAAAAAAATTAGTCGTTTTGACATGGCCTAAGTGATTTAGAAGAGATTATACCATAACGCAAATAAACATATACCATGTGGTATTGACTCGGCTTGTACAATGTTAACCGAAAGCTGCGTTTTTACATATAATACTAAATTAAGTCACATCTCAAAAACATAACCTACACATACTCTTACATGATTACCGTATAAATAATATTCTAACCTAAAACGTATAAATAACCTTACGTTCGTCCTTTGTCTAGAAGTGAACTACACGGGCTTGTGATAATGATTAGAATATTGAGGATGCGTCATTTGCGTCTTTAGTTCCTTGATTTATAATTAAAGATCGCCGATCGGTAGCAATTTTTCCACGAAAGTATATAACCTGGATAGGATTCTATTTAAATTTCGTGCACAGTCTATATTTAAAAAATGTATGCACTTTTACTATGTCTTAAACGATGAAACATCAGTTTAAAACTCTTTGTATAAATGGATACTCAACGTTAAAAGGAATCGATTCAGAATAACGAACAAAAAAAACTAGCAAAACCAATTCAGTGGGTTTTTAACAATATAATTATAGTTATATTTTTAACAACACAGACTTATCCATATTAGTCATTACGTTTGACGTTAAAGTGACATAAAATGCTACCGGTCGCCGATCATTAATTATAATAGAACTAGCAACCCGCCCTCGCTTTGCTGCGGTTTATGTGTGTCTTCTGTAACACCATAATTGTCTGTTAACCAGAATTGATACATAAACCTTTCCTCTTGAATCACTATCCATTGATAAAAACCGCATTAAAATCCGTTAAATTGTTAGAAAGATCTAAGCGTACATACAGAGAGGCAGTCGTCGGGGAGCGACTTTGTTTTATACTATGTATAGAAACTATACTGGCCTGAAAAACGAAGTATCACACTTTTAATGAAAATTTCATCGAAAGTGTCATACTTAGTTTTGCGGGCCAGTGTATTTAGCCATAAAAGTATTATTTTTAGGTTAGAATATTATTATAACATATGAAAAGTAAGGGTCTTAATTGTAAAAGTGATGTGATTTTTCGTTTAAAATGGTTTTTGGGATGTGATTTTTTTTCCATATTTAGAATAATGCCGTGCTTGGACTTTCCCTCTTAAATAATAACATAAATAACGCAACGCATACAATTAAATAATCTCTGTTGTATTACAGTTAGGTGATGTGGGAATACTAAAATAAAGCTAGATAACCTTCCATGTCACTTGGACTCAAGACAATACCTAAGTCCAAGCATGGCGACTTTAAAAAATGGTCCGTCAAACGCATGCCAATTCGTCCTTAGTCCGTTTATAATAAGTCATGTTACCGTTTGAACGGACTGTTAATATGTTTGAGGCTTAGCCCCACCTATTGCTTAGGTTTTTTTTAATAAATATACTCGGGGCGTAGGTCGGTGAAAACTGACTTGTGACGTCATGGGCCAAAATTTAAAATTTCAGTGCTTTTATTTCATTTTGGAACTTTGATGTCGTCCATTGTTGAAGTATTTTAGTTACGATTACTTCATTAATCAATGTTATAAGTAATGATCGGCGACTGGTAGCAATATTTCGACGAAGGATATGATAGGTACATTTTAATTTCGTGCAAAATATATAGGTATGTATACATTAAAAATGTATGCAGATTCACTATCGAGGCTTTAACATGCCTATGAAATATTGGTTTTTAAGTACGCACCTTCTCACATCTGTTGATGTAAAAAGGTCTTTATAAAAATAGATCCTCAATGTTAAAAGGAATCGATTGACAATATCAAGAATAGAAAATAGATTTTAACAATATAATTATGGTTTAGTTTTTAACAACACAGACTCATCCATATTAGTCATTACCTTTGACGTTAAAGTGACATATAATGCTACCTGTAGCCGATCATTAATTATATGCTTTTATTACGGATAAAATCGTACGTTTTTTTTACTTTAAATGTATGAACGATAGTGTCTATAATAAACAGAGAGCTGTAATAATAATCTGATCTTTAGTGACCCGTTTTAAGATCAAAGTAAAATGGTCGGGGATAGTGCCCGTAACTAACAAATTTAATGATAAACAAAATGCACCTTACTTAGTATTTCAGTAAGGTGTATTTTGCTCCTTGTCCATTAATTTGTTCTCAATCTCAGACGCGCCTTATCGTCAACACAATATGGGCGACAATCAAAGCGTAAAAGTTTCTATGACTCAAAAATAAAACGCACCAATTATTATTAAAATTTGATTCCAAATTTTACACAACCGACTTATTAACAATCCGAATGGAAATTACTTGTCGAAAAGTAAGCTTTAACCCGACTATTCTCCATTGCATTTTTTTTTACAATATTTCAAGTTCGTTCCATTAAAATTGGGGAGATTGGTTACTTTGTGTTAAAAGTTGATATAGGAAATGTGTCAAAATTTAACCCGAAGCGAACAATGTTTGAAAAATAAATGGGTTTTAACACTTGACTCAATCGCGATAAATTTTATGTTTTCGAATATATCAAACTAGGTTAAGCTGTATTTATACTAAATATGTTAAAAGCATAATTATTTGGTTCCTAAAATATATAGCAATCTCTATTATACATATATATACAGCGATATTGTACGGTATGAAGATATCAATACTTCCATTTGATAATAAATTAGTGTTCGACGAGGATCGGACTCAACGTGGATTGTAGGTCAATTAGATTAGAAGTTGGTTAGCTCGGATTTTATATGGAAATACTATTAATAGGTTACGGTAAAGTAAATTGACATGCATAGCTACCTATTTTGTGTCGTTACGTTGGTAAAAAAGATAATAAAAATTGACTTTTACTTTGCAAATAATCGGGTAGCCATTTTGGATATATTCTACTAATTCCTTCGAAATTTTGTGCAATTAGTCACTATCAGTCACTATCAGGGAGCCTAATATGGCTGCGTTTGTCTCATCACAAAACGAGGATAAAACACCCGTCACCTTCTAACACTATATGTATGAGAGTGACGGATGCTTCATCCACATCTTGTCACGCCACAAATGCAACCATACTAATCCCGCAACTATAAATAATTGTGACTCGCCCTAGATTCACTTCCGTTTTTGTAAGATTTCCGTAACAACCGTGAGTAAGTGTATTTTTTTATTTTTATACATATAAACCTTTTGTGAGAAACTGTCTGACTGATGTTAAAAACCGCATAATTTTGTTTTTTTTTTGAATACAAGTCAGATGCGAAGTAAAGATGATATTTATATCAAATTTAAAAACCTTTAATATATTCAAAAATGGAACAGATCCGACCTTGCGTTAGGTAATTAACCCGGTTTCATACAAATTTATTCTAGAACCAGTAATGGACAAGGCACCAATAATGGACACTTGATTCTTATTTTACAGAAGGTAAGGGTTATTCATTTATTTTGGAATAATAAATTTAGGACCGTATGTAATTCGAATTGAGAGTGAAGTGTCCATTATTAGGTAAAAGTGTCCATCATTGGTGCCGTCACCCTAATGTACTTTTGGGACATTTAGTTCTGCTTTAGATTGTCTGTATTGTAGTGTTATGTGATATAAAAAGTTACGCCGTTGCGGTATACTAATTTAAAAAAAAAAAAATTTTTTTTTACCAACGTAACTAACTATACATAATTAGCTTTCACATAGCTTATCAAAAGCCTTATAATTGTTTGATAATACTCGCCAAGCTCACCGCTTTATACCATCGTTTACCGCCGATTGTATACTTTATACGTAAATATGAAATTTATTGACATATTTATTGCTAGGTTAATTTCTGTAGCGCAGTGCAATATTATAAACATTTTCATTTTAAAGTGTTGAACCTCTCAAGTCATATTAGAGAATGTGTTCATTTTATTGTTTTGATATTAGTACCTAGTGTTTGGTCGTCCTTGGATCTAATAACGCGTAATACCAAATTGCAGTGACGTCACCGAGTTATAGAACCTCATTCACGTGTTTAAATAATTACTGTACTACTATCCATATATACCGGTTTTAGGAGTCTCTGAATTTAATTCCTAGTCTACTTTAGACTATGTGAAATTGACATGATCGCGTGTCAAATATAAACGTACATATTTACGTGTCAGAAGGTGACGGATGCCATATCCAAACTTTGTCACGTGATATACGCAGCCACATTAGGCCCCCCCCTATTTCACATCACGAGACAATGACAGGTGACAGGTGACAATTCGGTATACATTGCAAGTTTAACAAACTTTTAAATCAGCGGGATTCATATCAGCTGCCCCATGTACACTGAAATGTCACCTGTCACCTGTCATTTTCAGGTGATTTTAATGATAATTTGGTATTGAGTGTTATTAGTTGGCTACCTCTGTACAGTTCACAAATACTTATACGTTCACAATAATCACAAATATCTATATTTGGAGCGGATGCGAACGACAAAGATAGATTTAGGTTTTGTGAATGCCATAGTGCAGTTTTAACCGATACATAACATGTTTTCAGAAAGCTTAGTACATTAAAAATTAACAAGAATGACAATAAAATAATGTCTTTGTTGTGTTCATAATATTACGCCTGTTTTTATTAGTAGCGAGTTTTATTTTAACTGTACTTATACATGATTGTACAATAGTTTGATTTTAGGTGGAATTAATTTATTTGATCATCCGTTGACATTACAACCCCAAATGACAAAGGTCGGTCGGCAAGCAGAGTGTTACCAAAACAACTGTCACATTTTATTTTTAAGCTTATTTAATAACTTTAGTCGATTGGATGGTTTAATTTATACATTTAGTTAATATCTTATGCTGCGTCTTATGTTTTTACTAAACCTTGAGTGAGTTTAATAATTTTATTATTTACCTAAATAAGTTAAATCGCAAATTTAAGTTTTGATATGCGTTAATAGAATGAGATATATCGATCTATCAAATCAAAATGTCACTATAATTCGTTGTTATAGTATTATTTAACCGTAAGTTATACTAATATGTAATTATTTTTTAACAATCTAGTCTTTTTTTATGACCTTAATGTATTATTGTGACTATGATTTTGCCTTTTCATTTTTTAAGGATAACAATATAGTTTTGCTTAGTGAAATGAGATTGTGGCTTACGGTGTGTTGGTTGATGGTCGGCGGCCATTTTGAAGCTTCCAATCCAATCCTAGAACAAGTTGTACACGTGTTTTTTGTTTTAGCCGATTGACATATACGATTAAGTTATCCAAAGATCTGTCTATCATTCTTATTTTATTCGAAGCGTATCGACGAAATGTGTAATAATTAAAGTAGTGAAATTAGTTTTTTAAAAGTATATTTAAAAAAAAAATGTGTACCAGAAAGAACTGATTGTATATTGTTTTTTTTTTTATAATTGTGTATAATTATGTATTGGAAATTGTATCTTGAAGTTTTGGCAGATCGTTTAGGTAGGAAGCGCCATTCCGCTCGCACCATAGACAAGTCGTTGCGACGCGTTAGAAACCATAGACTATAACGATATTTAATAGAATGAAGCGCGTCGGAAGGACTTCGCTCGGGCTCTGATCATTCACGCAACGCGTTCACCTGCATGTTCATTGTCAATTGATATTATAAGTATTAGAACAGAAAAATATTGAAAAGTTGGAAACCATTGGCATATAGTGTATAACCTAATAATATGTAAAACTCAAAATTTTTTGAAAGTAAATTATTCTAGTGTAAGAACTGTATTGTTAAACAAGTTTTTTATAATCCCATGAGAAATGTACCGATTAGGAGTAGATTTTGCTAAACTTATCGATAAAATTGCATTTTATAAGCGGCTGTATTCACCACGATATCGATTTAGCTTCCAACTGTATTTATTCACGTTGACAGTATTCTGAAATTGTTGATATTAATATAAATCCGCTTCGATATGTTTTCAGCTTGTTTTGAGTGTCTCGTTCGAAATATCAAAGAAATTGGTTAAAAAAGCGTCACGTATGAATGTTACCAGGTCCATGAAATTATCATATAACAGAAAATATTAACGAATTACAATTCTTCCCTTCTAAATAAAAAAGACGTATGTCCAATTTTATAGTCAAAGCAAATTGAATTTGTCTTAAGAAATAAGGCCATAAATAAATTCGTGGTTCTGTGAGACATACGCCCTTTTTTCTAATGAGGGCAGAATTCCACATTACTGGTGTTCATGTAAGCAATGGGCTCAATTCTACTCTAAAAGAACCAAGTATTTTCCTTGTGTGACGAGAGACATGGTCACTCCCAACTCGACTATAATGTTACCGTCCGAATCAAAAAGGCCCCTATGGCGGCAGGCGGTTACGCCATTCTTATAACTGTTACCTTATTAATTTGTATAGTTACACGAATAACAGCGTTATTGCCAGCCGCCGTAAGGACCTTTTTAATTTGGACAACATACATACATAGGGGAAAAGATTTTTTTAAATATCAGTTGATAACCTTTTTAACGCTATTTCAAATACGGTTTAAATTAAATATTATTGTACGTAGTTAAGGACTTAATTAAATGTGTGACGAAACTTAACCATGTAATTGTATGAGTAATTTTCGTTAAACAATGGAAAAGTTAACGTTTCAGTTGTCTTGAGTACTTATTACGAACAATATTTTTGAAATTCACCCGTTCAGAAATCCTTACCAACAACAGCTGTAAGGCATCAAAAGTTCCAACCTGACGGCTACACGGCCTATATTGCTCTGGCAATCGTGACCGCGAACCTTGTGGTACAGAAATATACCTAATACCGTTAAAATGAAGTGAAAATATTCAGAAAAAGTTAAGAATCTCACGAAAGAATCTGTAAAATACAAGCTACTTATGATGGTGAACGTTCTTTTATCCTCTCTAACGTCATTTACGGATATATCCGCACCACTGGTTCAATACCAACGACGAGGTATTACTGTCATGGTTGTCAGCGCAACATAGACCTAGGGTCTATAAGGCAAGGTTGGCATTCGCCCAGCTAAGCCGATCAGCAGCTTCAAATAAAACTCCTGTAGCAATCACAACCTTATTACTAAAAGGATAGGATTAAATCTACTTTAGAAATTTGATCTGAGATACTGTTTATTGAATTAAGACGGCAGTTTTTTATTTGAAAAAGCGTTGAAAAGATAAGTTTATTTTAAACGTTTCCTGAGAAAAACCGCAGTCAAATAAATTACCAGAGTATTCAATATTATTAGCCTATTATGGATATCTTCCCTGTATGTAACGACATACCGATATGTTATAATTTGTATGTAAATCTAAATTATTGACTAATATTATATTGCAATTACGTGAAATTATCTCAATACTTAATTATTTTATGTAAATAAATAAAGAAACATTTGAACGAACTGCTGTTTATTTTATTTCTTATCGTCCTGCCAAGAAATAATGGCGGTACCGGCACCTCAGATAAAACTCCTGTAGCAATCGCAACCTTGCACCTAACAAGAGACGACTGAAATTGCTTTGAATTTTTAATTTGTGGGTGTATCCCACTATAGCGACAAGCGTTTTTTCCAAATTATATCCCATTATTTGTATTGCGCCAAAAAACCGCAAGTACCTACCCGAAAGAAACAGTTTTAACAGATACACCCCAGACGTCATCTTTTTGATAGGTCACCACGAGTCTGCACCCCATATTTATTTGACGGTTGGCGACCGAGTAAAATCAATACCAAAAGACCAAAACACGTCGAAGGCAATAATACCCTGTAAGGTCGCCGTCAATATAGAACTTGTGAATGATGTAAACTAATTACTATTAGTACTGTTTAACACAACCTCAAATATTCACCAAGCGTGTTTTTATTCAAAATAACGTATAATGAATGGTTATTTCATCTTAAACTTAATATGATAATACTGACCTAGTGTATAATCATTGCAGAGACCTCACTCGATCTTTAAAAGTACGTGATTATCGAGTAATCATGGTGAAAAGGTTAGTTTGGTTTTGTTTACATCTTTTGCAAGTTGTATTGACGGCGACTTTAAAATAGAGACCCAGGCGGCTTATGTGCCTATTCCCCTTCTCCATGTCAAAAGTGGTTCAGTCGGACAACAGACTACCTTGGGAACGTAAAAAGCATACATAAAATAAAACACATTTATATAAATACAAATTTATTCAGCAAATTACTATGTCAATAGTTAATACAAACGAAACACTTAATCTCTTTAGTCTTTGAACAAGGCATTCGCAGCGCGCGGGGAGCCGGCGCGGGCGATCGACTTTACTGCCTTAACCAGGGGCTGCATCCTACTCGGTAGAAGCTTCGTTTTTAACTCGGCCGTCAATACTATCAAGTAAATAAGAGCTATCATAACGTTGTTATGATAACATGTCAAAGGCAACTTGGTTTTACCGAACAGAATACACCCCTATTGTATTTGAACACGCCTGGTGACTCGTAGGCCACAATGGAACTATGTAACTGACTTAGTCAATCAAATCGTAACTTTATTTAGAACGTCATTTTGATATAGTTTCATTATGCCAATCGATTTACTGTAGAATGGACGTAGACAAAATGCATTGGGCCATCGTAATCGTTATCGAAAATGTATAGGATTGACGTAAGCTATACATTCAGACAGTTTTCGAAAATAGTTTACTTTCCCGTTATGCATTGTATAGGTCTTCAGTACCTCTACCATGAGTTATTACCGTACTCGCTAGTGAGTCTAATGCTCTGTCCCTCGCGCTCGATAAGAATACTGCGAGGTCTGCGGGGGACAGAGCAATCGATTCGCTAGCGAGTACGTTAATTGTAACTCATGGTAAGGTTACAGAGCGGGTGGCACATCTTGTCATTTCTCACATGTCCCGTGCGTCTTTCGTTACAGACGAGTTTGAAAGGGGTGTCCGGGCGACAAACAAGGGTAAGGACCAAAAAGTTGTCCACGCTAACTCAATCAATTAAATTTTCTATGAAACTTTTCCGTTGTGACACGAAGATTAGCCATACAATTGTAGGGATACTTTTCGTTGCACAACGGAACTTTGTTCGTCTTGGTCGTTTGTATGGTTAAATGAGCTTAACTGTGGTCCAACTTTTTGGTCCTCACCCACAAGCCCCGGACAACTTGAGCTAGTCGTCCTGTAGCGTTTTAGAGTCCATTTAGCATGGAAAGTTAGGCGCTGAATATTTAAACAGGCAAGCCAGCTTACACTAAGACATTGTCTAAATAATATTACTTCTGATCGTTTTCTATTTGTTTTTTCTTATTCTTTACAAAGTGAAAGGAACAAAATTACCATTCAAAAACCACCGTTTATAATATCGCTTAGACAATGGCCTCGGGCAAAATATTTTACAAACATGAGAGAAACATGAGCTGAGACAAAAAAAATCTTTACTCAAAAAGTTCTCACTAACGAAGCCACTTAAAGGATTCCGAACGCTTTGCGTCCTTAAGAGGATTTCATCCACTTCCAACCGCCCACGCTATCGGTCCTACTAGACTACAAATCTTGAATCTATATTCTCCATTTGTGCTACGACGGTTAAGTCAAAGAAATAAATGATTAATTCTATTTTGCTCCCCGTTTGCATTTCGTTAGTTAATTCCTTACGGGACAATGTGTGTTAACAAAATGTACAATTTACATTATAATCTGAGCATTAATACATATTAGAGGAAATATTTTTCATAAGTACGTAGCGAATAGACGATTCGTTTACCATCCGGAATGTTTCGATAAGATTACATGATTTGAACTTCGGTTAAACTTCCAAATTTTCTGAAACTAACATTATTGTAACTTAAAGCAAACCACTCGATAATACTTAATGATATTATATCTAAATAAAGTAAAATATGGTGCGAAACTAAATAGAGAAATTGCAGGACTATAAAAGACTGCGTTTCTACGACCGGCAGTTTCAAGTCAGTTAAATACCATTGGAACAGTGTCAGGGGTCTCAGCGTGGCATGAATATAGTTTAAGCTTTAGCGGATAGCAACAAGATCTGGTCACTATACATTATAATAAGTAGCCAATATGTTTATGTAATTGATTTTAAGACTGCACACAATCCTTTTTACCTAACGCAAATGTAGGAAGGTAATGAAACTGACCCAGAAACCTGAGTTTAAGAAACGCTTGCCAAACACATTGCACTCAGTGTACGTATAACTACTCTAGCTGAATCCCTTATAAATGTCAAATTGGGAACACCTTGAAGTTTTTTTTTTCCGAAGATTAATTTGTCCGAATTTTAGTCCCGAAAGCTAAGTTACGCTGGAGCTATTTTAGATTAAATGCATAATTCAATTGCTATATTATGTTAGGTTTGATTTAGGAATTATGAAAATTCGAGATTTATATCAATTCGGAGTTAGGACTCTTCGGAATGATGTAGTGTATAGAGAATGCAAATTACCGCTTATAACCGGTTGTTTTCATACAAAAACGTATAATAACCGGTTAAATTGCATTCCCTAGTAGTGTACCCTATAAAATTCCACGTTTAGATAATACTAGTGCAGAAACTCATGTGACTATTTCTTATAAAGAAACTGGGTTATTTGCAAACGCCCACGTTAGTCGATTGAACTCGCTGTTTTCATACTCGATAGCAATAAAAAAAGCCACTAAAGAAAAACATTTAAAAGAAGTCTTTTTATAAGGTTCCGTACCCAGAGGGTGCTAACGGGACCCAATTATTAAGCCACGGCTGTCTGTCAGTCTGTCAACGGGCTGTATCTCAAAGGATTTTTTGTTCGGCGCGGTACACTTGGCCTGTTTTTATTGCCCGCGAGTGTATTTAATGTAAGAAACATCACTGATAACTAAACTCGCAAAACGTCGTAACGTCACTCCATCGAAACGGTAATTAAAACTACGCTTAAATCAGACAAATGCATTATACGTTGAGCTCATTATTTATAAGCCATGAGAATTCAGATCGAGCTAATTGCTACGGGACGTCGTCCAGTATGGAAAAAAAAGAAAAAAAAGTATGGCATTTAAAGCCCTAAAGCTGATAACAACATTTTATATAATTTAATAAACATCCCAGAAGTTGCCAACCTCGATAAAATTGTGTTCGAAACTAATACGCACACTTTTTATCCCGGCAAACGTTGGTTACTAGGGAATAGGGAATGCAAATAACCGGGTATAACCGGGTTTAACCGGTTATTTTCATACAAAAACCAGTAATAACCGGTTAAATTGCATTCCCTACTAGGGCATAACGTTTAGTTCTACACTGACCAAGTCGCGGGTAAAAGGTTTTATCAATCGAAAGAGTTCTGTCTCAATAAAACTGCACTAAAATGTAAGTACAATAATTCCATGATTTTCAACCTCGGTATCGATTCTGACAATATTATTATGTTTTTTTTAGAATCACGAAGAAAGCTGATGTATGTAATAAGTTAGACGAAATGTCTTATTAGTTCCCATAGGAACGTACGTTATATTGTGATGTCCATCAATATCTAATATAGGTATAGGATAGGATGTACCCGAATTAACTTTATTAACGTCTGCAATGGCGCCTAATTCTACAAATCTCTTGAGTTATTTTAAGGAACACTTCCTCGACTATTGAAGATCGCTTGAAGTATCGGTATGTACAGTCGCAACCATTAATATCTATGTAACCATCGCGTCAGATATATGTATACATAGACCTTATTGTAAGTGGCATAGAGTCGTGTGGATTATTTCGCCGTTTTGGAACGTGCATATTTATGACCGACTGTACAGTTTACGTTAAGTTCTCAATAATATTTGTTCCGAATAAAAAACCAGAATTTAAATCTAGTATAATTATTATGAGTCAATTAAGCAGTAGAATTCAATGTCATTAAAAAAGCAGAGTTTTTTATATTATTTATTTATTTTCTAGCTAAGTCCTAGCTATTAAATTAGTTTTTTATTCAGCACAAAGGAAAAAATACACAGTGCTAAGTAGTCTTAGAGTTCATTTTAAATTGAGACTAGCACAGACAAAAACAAGACTGCTCAATGGGCAGGTATCTAAAATTCTTTTATACAAGTTTAATCTCTCATATACTTGTGCACTGATCAGTGAAAAGTGTTCATTTATATATCTCTGTATATATTTGCTTACTATATTTTTATTCAACCACAGTATAATTATTATATTTAACTGGAATAAAGTTCTTTTATTCTTCATACGAGAGATTACATTCCAATGGATTTTTTTTCATCAGACTGAGGAAACTGAGTTTACGAGTCGTTATTTCGGTGAAAATTTACAAAAAATAGGCAAAATTCATTTATAACAACGGTTATAGGTTGCAATTTATTTCGTTATAATTATACAAAACAATATATTTTTGCAATTAACGTCCTTTATTGAAATTACCATCATTTATGAAATGTCATTCACTCAGCCCGTTAAAAATATGACTACGTATCATTTGAGATATTTGAAAGTTTTGAATACTTCAGTTTTTTTAATAGAAAAAAGTTTTATATTTCGCATATATTTTTGTTGAAAGACAAGTCAAAATCAGACATCGAATACAATTGTATCTTCAGTGATCAATTAATAATAAGAAATAAAATACTTTGTTGAATAATTTTCTATATGATAAGGAGACTTCTCTAAAAAACGGCTTCATGTTGAACGGCCGCGCGAGCGAGCGAGGTCATACGAGTTTTAAGCCATCTAATCGAGAAGCGCGCCCTTTTGTTTGTACATTCTGACGGAACATTTTAAACTTGGCGTTAATATTTTCCCCGTCGAGTTATGTAACGTTAAAAGAATCACTAGCATTGTATTAGATTGTTATATTGTTGTTGCAAAACTGAAGTATGTCCCCCCCCCGGCGTGTCCCCCCCCCCTCAGTCGGCGCGGCGCGCGCGGCGCCGGCGCAGGTCGGCGTCCCCCCGCGCGGCGCCCCCCTCGGGCTCCGCCTCCGACGACTGCGGAACGGAAACAATCTCTTAACCCCTATTCCAAGAAAAATGTCTTTCTAATGTTTTTTATATACACCAACTTAAAAATATTTAGTGAGCATAAAAAATAACTCAATTCGTAAACAGGTACAATTATTCATATTCCTTTTAAGGCATATATTAGAAAAAAAAACTTTATAAAGGAATGCAAATAACCGATTATAACCAGTTTGAACCGAATTATTATTTGCATTCATTCATACAAAAACTTCCAATAAACAGTTTTCTCTACTTTTTAGGAATAATCAATCATACAATCGTATTTTGTCG
>CAWYPN010000352.1:0-13521 GCA_963966035.1 Acleris laterana
TGTGTATTAAGGGTGGTAAAGAAAGAATTACAAACGAGAGTCTGTTAGAAGGCTGAGGGCTTTAATGACTCGAGCTTTGTATTTCCTTTACCACCCGTGTAACATACAATGTTTTTCATCACAATTGCGAGGAAATGAAATAAAATCAGACAAAAGATCATATTTTTAACTTATTAGCGGCAGACTACGTCATTGTCTGTGACTTACCACAGATAATGTCAAACGTGTTCGGAGTCCGATTCTAGTGACATATGAGATCAATAGTTTATTATGCGAGATTGTTAGGAAATAGTATTCAACTGACATTTCATCTCGAATGAAACTTCATATCGAATGGCACAAGAATTGGGGTCCTGACGTATTGTGATAGTTTGAGTCCACGTATAATATTAAATTAACCACGTATATAATAAAAAAAAATTTCTAGCATGTTAGGACACTATTTACGAGCAAGTGTGATGAAAACTACAATTTCGCGTGTGTCAGTGTGTGTGTGTGTGTGTAGTGAGGGTACCTGCGCGTTGTCGACGAGCGCGTCGTCGGCGGCGCGCTGCAGCAGCGCGGCGCACTCGGCGTGCAGCGCGGGCAGGTGCGCCGCCACGGCCGCGCGCTCGTAGCAGCCGCGCACCGCCTCCGCCGACGACGCGTGCAGGAAGCGCGCGCCCAGCGCCACCTCGCGCTGCAGCCCTGCGCACCCGCCCCGACGTGAACTCCTGGTACTACATCCCAGATATACTAACAGGATGGGTCGTAACTCTTGACCTTATATACATGATCACGCGCGCCCAACGCCACCGCGTGCTGCAGCCCTGCACACCCGCCCCTCGTGAACTCCTGGTACTACATCCCAGATATACTAACAGGATGGGTCGTAACTCTTGACCTATATATACATGATCACGCGCGCCCAACGCCACCGCGTGCTGCAGCCCTGCACACCCGCCCCTCGTGAACTCCTGGTACTACATCCCAGATATACTAACAGGATGGGTCGTAACTCTTGACCTATATATACATGATCACGCGCGCCCAACGCCACCGCGTGCTGCAGCCCTGTACACCCGCCCCTCGTGAACTCCTGGTACTACATCCCAGATGTACTAACAGGCTGGGTCATAACTCCTAAGCTATACATGATCACGCGCGCCCAGCGCCACCGCGCGCTGCAGCCCTGCGCACCCGCGAAGTTATGAAGTCCTGGTACTACATCCCAGATGTACGAACAGGATGGATCATAAACTCTTGAGCTACATGTCCACGCATGCCCAGCGCCACCGCGCGTTGCAGCCCTGCACACCTGCCTCGTTATGAACTCCTGGTACTACATCCCAGATGTACTAACAAGATGGATCAAACTCTTGAGCTATACATGTCCACACATGCTCAGCGCCACCGCGCGCTGCAGCCCTGCACACCCGCGAAGTTATAAACTCCTAGTACTACATCCCAGATGTACTCACTAACCTATTGCCCCGGTGTTGATTCCAGGTTATCTTGTGATGGTTACAAGTCTAAACTAACCTACGTAAATCATACTTAAGATAACCTGAAATCAACACTTTCTGCGAAGTGATCAGTTCTATGAAATCAATGTCGGTGAAACAAGGGGACCCTGTGAGACATACTCCTGACCTACATGTTCACGTGTGCTCAGCCCCGACCTCGCGTTACAGGCGGTCTATCAAACACCCTCTATCCTTAGCTTGAAATCGAATAGCCATTGTACGTTAAGCCAAAATATTGAGTTAGGCCAACCTATTAGAGTACTATAGTCTGTGTCAATTGAAATTGTCCAAGATGTAAACAAATTAGTACTGTTTGACACATAACCTCAAATATTCATCAAGCGTGTTTTTATTACAATATCGTATAATAAATAGTTATTTAATCTTAAACGTAATGTGAAAGTAAAGATAAATCATCGCAAAGGCCTCACTCGGTCTTTAAAAGCACGTGATTAGTAACATAATGATGGTAAATTGGTTCGTTCCATTGTGTTTACATCTTTGCCAAATTCAATTGGCACAGACTATACTGCCCTCCTACAGAGAAAAGGCACAAGTGCCATTAATTCATAAAGGCATATTAAACTCTCCAAGGTTATAATAAGGTTGCAAGTGCAATACGATTCATATAGTAGATTTGCCTTTTTCCGTAGCGGGCAGTACCTATACATGGCTATGTCATTAGCTTGTTAGTATTTGGCGACCAACACCGACCGGCAGACCGGCTTGTGTCCGTTTTTCATGCACACATCAAAAGATCTCCTCAATTCTCATGCTCGTAAAGTCCTTCTTTATGCTGGGCATAGGCTGCATACAATCTCGCTGTCGGCACCTAGACTAAGACAACTAAGCCCTACAGCCAGACATACGAGGTGACTGCATTAAGACTGCGCCGAGCGTACGCCGGATGTACAGTGGCGCCCTCATTACTATTATTGTGTTCTCTAATAAACTAAAGTATTTTCTTGAAATTGGACGGAAGGTTTTTGTACTACAAATGAAAACACAACTTATAGGGTATATCATATAGTTTAATAACAATTTACCTACGAGTTATCAACTTAACGGAAAAAAGTGGCCACCTTTTCCCGTTAAGCTGACTACTCAAAGGGTAATTGTTATTAAAGTTTGTTACGTATCCCATAAATTGTGTTTTTACTTACGCTACCAAAACGTACCGTCTGATTGCAAGGAAATACTTTAGTTAATTAGAAAACACAATAATAGTAATGAGGGCGCCACTGGACGCTCGACGTTTGCTCGGTGCAGTCTTAAGGCATTTGGACAAAAATGCAACAAGAGAGAAAGACAAGGGTCTCTCCGACCTATGTTAGCCTGGTATTAAAGCCGAATTCTGAAAGAGAATCGGCGAGTAAAACCATCCTCCGGTGACAGAAGGTAAAGGCGCGTACAGATTATGCACGGATTATCACTCGAGCATTGGATCTCGCGGCGGCCGCGCGCAATGGAGACGGGGTTTCCGCGCGCGGCAGTTCGAACGTTGCCGCGCTCGAGCGTGCCGCGCGGCGATCCGAGCGCAGACGGTTTTTGAGCCCGCATCAAAGGAGCTTCAGTCGCGTGCAGTTTGGACGGTTTTATGATTTAAATATATTTTTTCACGCGTTGATCGAGCTAGATCGCTTGCCTCTCGCAGCCGTCGCGGTCTGCGTGAATTCCATCGAACATTTGCCGCGCGAGCCAATGTTCACGCGAACACTGGCTCACGCGGCTGCCGCGCATAATCTGTGCCCAGCTTTAGATTGTGCCATTTGCTCTACTATACTAACTAAAAATCACACAATCAAAACAATTAACCTAGTCCCAAACTAAGTCCCAGGCTGGTACGGTCACGAGCGTTAATTCGAGACCCATTTCAAGAAAAATATGCTTGAAGTCGTCAATGTCATTAGAGATGTCATGTCATTTGTAACTTTTAGGAAACTCAACCGTATTGTTGTAGAATATCAGATTGACTTTGGATCTAAAGTGGGTACCAAATTTAATCTCGTGACTGTACTGTGGGCACTAGACAACGATAACATACTTATACAGAGAAACATACACTAAAATACATAGAAAACATCCATGACTCAGGAACAAATACTCGCGCTCATCACACAAATATCTGCCCTTACCGGGATTTGAACCCAGGACCGCTAGCTTCGTGGGCAGGGTCACTACCAACTAGGCCAGCGCGTCGTCAAATTACACTGACATAATTTGGTTTGTACTACACTTACTTCTTCTTATGGCGCCTTTTCGTCTAGTGAAGGTTAGCAGGCGGCTTCTTAAGCCGTCCAGAGCTATAGTAACCCTCAAACGAAGAGACGACTGAGGCCATAAAAGTCCGGGCGTGGTGCGCGAGCACGGGTCGAGCAACACAATGGATGACTGATAACGCGAGCTCAAGGGTTTTATGGCCCCGCTCGTCACTTTGGTTGAGGGCTACTATAGTCTGAACAACTGTTCTACTAACCTGGTATAGTAGGATCTATTTAAAATGTCGGAATCCATTTAAGAGCTTATCTTTTAAACAATGGTATTGTTTCTATTGTAAACTCTAAGCCTAAGGTTGTAGGTACAAATTGAAGTGACAGCACATACGCTACAATACTTTACGAAATTGAGTATGGTACCCAGGTAGTCTGTTGTGTTAGCAGCAGTGAGATTCAGTATGTTTCTTGTTCCGTCATTATAGTTTGTATCTTTTAGCTTAGGCGGTAAAGTCGCTATTCAAATGGATTATTTTGTGATTTATTTCCTTTAACTTTGTACTGGTCATTTGCGGTTGAAGTTTACAATAGAAACAATACCATTGTTTAAAAAATTAGCTCTTAAGTGGATTCCGACATTTTATAAAGTTCCTACTATAAGCGTATCATTACTGCCCTAACAAAAGGCGCGAAAGCCGATCATTAAACATCCGGCGACTTGACTCGACTTGAGCCGTTCGTTATTGGCAGCGATCGTAGATTTTTCAGCAAAACCGGTGTAATGACGTCACAATAACGCGTATATACGATTAACGTTTAAAATCATGTAATTATCATGTTGTCATTGAACATTAAACAATACAATTTTTACTTAATCAGTATTTATATACATATATATATACCTTCACGCCTGTAATCCCGTACTGGGGTAGGCAGAGCTACAGAATTACCTACAAGTTTAAAAACTTGCTACTAGTCTGAGAGTTGTCTGTAACCACATTTTGCACAAATAGGCTAAGATGTTTACCAGTGTATTAGTGACAGGTTGCAAGCCCATCGCCTAACTGTACTACACGCCTTCATTCCCTATTATATTATATTTTGGTACAATATTTATTACTGTTATCCAGATCTCCTCAAATGTGTGTGTGTATGCTGTATTTTCGATTTGTTTAAAGTATTTAATACACTCTTTACTGCACACCTCAAAAAAAAGACACTAACATACAGAGCATACAACTTATAAGTAGAAGTAAGGAACAGGCGGTCGTCAAAGCGAGACTGGAATCAGGTTTTTTGTAAAATTGTTATTTAATTACCAAACATAGGGGGTATCTACATATCAGTTCTAACTGGCTTTGATTTTAATTCATTCTTCAAATCAAATCAAATCAATTTTTATTTGTGAAACAAGGGTATGAATTGGTTTTACATTTCCTGGCTATCCGTCCTTATTTTGCCATAGTACGGCGTACGAATATTTCATAATTAAATTAGCCTACTTCAGTCGTCAATTCGACATGCATATTTTAATAAATAAATTACATCTAAAAGTGTAATTGTAAAATAATTAACTAATATCATTTTCAATTAACTATTTCATATTAAAGTATCATTTTAAAGTTATTAAATTACAAATATTATCATTGCGATCTTGGTCGAAACAATTTAATATTTCCCACTAGCAAAATGCTGGAAAATCCACGATCACTGATTGTCAGACGCAGAGATCTCATAACGTGTTAGTCGCGGCCCTAATTTATATTAGTTATTTTATAGCAGAGAAATTTAGGTTGTACTTAGAAGTAAATTTATTTTGTGTTAAATGCAATAAATAAATCTATGTTAATACTATAAAGCTGAAGAGTTTGTTTGTTTGCTTGAACGCGCTAATCTCAGGAACTACTGGTCCGATTTGAAAAATTCTTTCCGTGTTAGATAACCCATTTATCGAGGAAGGTTATAGGCTTTATATCATACTCACATAAAACGAAGCGAAGCGAGGGCTAGTGAGTAAATAAAGCTTCTCAAGAATCTGGGTACGAGTGGTTATGCTGGCTGGAATTTTATAACTGCATATTATCAGAGTAGTAATCGTATGAAAATCCATAACTAGCACGATTTCTGTTTTTTTTTTAGTCTGGATGTGGTCGCCATCAACCCGCTTTGACGCGCGCGCAAGTTGGATCAGGGCATCTTTAACTTCTGTAAATTCTTCGCGCTCAAATCGGAAATGTTAATATTTACCAATAAACGATTGAATTGAATTGAATTGATAAAATCAGCCCGCGAAGTCCTGAGCTCCAGCCAGGAAAAATTAAAAAACAAGTTATTTACCAACGGGGGCGGCCTCGAAAATGTAAGAAATTTCATTAGATAAGTACCGTGTTTTTACTACCTTTAAACCATGTTTGGACTAGTCCTCCAAACAGCCAAACACTCGTTCTTCCAGGAATATTCGATTTTTTTTAATTTCATCATAACACTGAAAAGGTCTTAACCTTTAGGAACGGCGTTTACAGCGTATTTAAAATAGTTTAACTTAAAACATTATATTGCGTTCATAAACAAAGTAAATTACCGAAACAACTTAAAAGGCTCATAAAAGTTATAATTTAATTTTAATTTTTGAATTTATGAGTAATGTTGACGATGGGGGCGAGCATTATTTTTTTCAAGGAAATTTTTGGACTTGTTTAATATTATTTTTATTAACAATTATGTCATATTTTCTCGCATTTTTTGAAAAAAAAAAAGCACTATACAAGCCTGGGCCGGGAAGGGCGGTGCCGGAACTGTATATACTCGTCCCGCAACAACAATTTTCCCGGTCTCTGCAATAATATACTAATATAACCTACACCTTTTTACTCAAACCTTGGTACACCTGTGTTCTTTTTCACTATTGCTTTAGACTTGTGCATAAACTTTGTTACATATTCCTAAATTCAAAATTATTTTGAGATCTATTATTATTATTTTTTGTATCGATTGTGGCTAACATTGTTTGTTCCTTTTACGGTTCTTTAGGTCTTTTTGTGCTCATACCGATCCATTCTATAATGGCGACGTGACTGCTTGTATCCTGAATAAATAAATAACAGGTTGCCGGCGCGCTCGCTCTACCTTGGGAGAACATCTTTGTTACTTTTCCTTTCTATTACTTTTTTTTTTTTATGGCATCGAGTAGACAAACGAGCACACAGGCCGTCTGATGGTAAATGGAAACTGTGACCCATAGAGATTCGCATTCACAAGACTGCAATGCAATCCTAAGACTGCAAAATGCGTTGCCAACCCTGAGGACTAAGATGGAATTCCTCAATGCTAGTCATTTCACCGGCTGTCTTATCCCCAAACCGGAACACAACAATGCAAACACTGTAGCGATCTGGACGGACCCTGCACAAGGTCCTACCACCCGCGAAATCTTGCGCTTTATTTTGTAAGTGTAGTATAAAACAGTATATATCACTCGAGTAGTACAGATTACTAGGCCCGAGTGGTCGTGGCTACTCGGGTAGTAATCCGTGCGTTTGTGCATAATTACAGAGAGTTGATTAGCCGTTGAGTAATGACCTGCGATGTATTGCGGTAGTATGGTCGTCTTACCCTGCAGCACGAGCTGCATGTAGTGCGAGATGTCGCCGGCGCGCAGCAGGTCGGCGGCGAGGCGCGCGTGCGCCGCCTGCGCCTGCGCCAGGTACGGCTCGAGCACCAGCTGCTGGTACAGCGCCAGCGGCGCGCGCACGCGGAACGACTGCACCTGCACCCGAGACACAACGGAGGCTAGAGCGCTTGGGGACTTATGAAAGCCTAGTACATTTTAGGAGACGTTGCTTTTCTTTGCGTCATTATTTAAAAACATACGTCACTGGATATTCGATACAATCCTTTTATGGAGAGATAGAAAATAGAAAAAAGAAAATAGAAAATATTTATTCAACGATCACAGGAAAAAACAAATAAAACACAGATTAAATTTAACATTGACAAAAAGAATGGCAACACAGAAAAAAAATTAAACAATAAGGAAAAGGAATTTAGAAATTTTAGCATAATGTTGCCATGGGTGATTCCTGTCGTCGAAATTGACACCACTCAGCACTATGTCACGGCCGGAACCGCGACGCTGATTTTCAGTGGCGCCAACGTGACACACGAACGAAGAGACAGCGGTTGCCCACATATACACTGATTTAAATAATAACTAATAAGAGAATACAATATACATTACATTAAAAACATAAAAAAATAATAATAATATATAGTAGAAAAATGGAATAGAGGAGTAAAATATAAATATTCATAATATTCATACAAATAATAAAAAAGGAAGGCAACTGAGCACAGGAGACAAGGAAGTGGAGAGGGGTAAAAACGCCAATCGGTGCTACCAACATAAGGCTTTAACAAACGGCGCGGGTCGGCAGCGGAATAACCGGTACCTAGATAGTGAGTTCATTTGGAGCAAATTAGGTCATGTAAGTACCGTGGCCGAAAAATATTAGTTTCTGAGATATTCATAATTTTAATCTGAATTTTGGTGATTTTCCCTTATGTCCGTGTCATGAAAAATCCTTAATGTCATGTTTTAAAACAGTTTTTGTTTTGGAATATTATTACTTGAAAACTCGATTATAAAAAAACTGGCAAATGTGTTTAAAAACTTTCCTGATTTGTAATGAATCTAATAATGTAAAATATTTTTAAAAAAAAACCGTTTTAAAACATGACATTAAGGATTTTTCATGACACGAACATAAGGGAAAATCAACAAAATTCAGATTAAAATTATGAATATCTCAGAAACTAATAATTTTCGGCCACGGTACTTACATGACCTAATTTGCTCCGGCTGATCTCTACTATGTCTCCATAAAAGGATTGTATCGAATATCCAGTCACTCTGTATAAACAATGTCTCATTTTAACACGTGTTCTGTTAGTGTTAATAATGGGAACTATAAAAAAAAAGTCTTAATTCCCAAGCAATACGAACTTCAGAAGAATGAGGGCCTCTATTTTCGGCGGTAAAAAAACATGTGTTTGACCTGTTGGTATTGTTCTAACTCGGCCGCCATAACCGGCAAGTAAATCATAGCTATCAACACGTTGACAATCTGATAACAGGTCAAAGATATGGGTTTTACCGCCGAATGGACGCCCGGCTCGGTTCCTTGCCTCGAAAAACACCAAGTAACTTAATGGGTCACGGTTGGAGGTAAACAGGAACACGCTAATAATGATAGCAGTAAAGCCTTCCACTTAATAAACCATAGCACTCTTATCAATACAATTGAGTGCATGGGGATATACACAATGCGTTGCTGCGATAGTGTAATTCTTATTTTAAAAATCGATTTATTTAGTGGCTTTACGCGGGTCTATATTTCGAACCATCGACGTTCGCACAGGAGTACCACAAGGATCGTATTTAGCCCCCCTATTGTTGTTAATGTATATTGTCCGTGGTAACATCATAATTATACTGTGAAACTGTTTGTTTATGTGTCACGGTCCGACATGAAATTTTGCTACAAATATAGTTTACAGCCCAGAGACGGACATTGCATTTTGATCCTAGAAAATGGAACAGTTTCAAAGGGAACCGCGATAAATGACTTCCGCGCGGACGGAGTTGCGGACAAAAGCTAGCAATACATCAATTATTTGTTTCCAGGACCGAATAAGACGAGTAGGGAGGGTGCGACGAGAGTAGCGATTAGTTCGCTAGTAGTGAATTATTATCAGTGTTCGGAATTTTCACGGCAAAACCATCGAAATATAATAAGTATGGAAGAGTAACGTCTAACAAAAACGACTGACAAATCCGCTCCAAAACGCCCACTTTTTGAAATGGAAAGGTCTTATGTATCGAGTGGTTTCAATAATCAACTAAATATTAATTGAGTTAAGGTATGAAGTCATTTATGTCAGATGCTGGTATAACGTTTGAGTAGACAGTAATTTCAGTAAGGTTTTATACCGTTTGAAAGACAAAAATCTGCAATTGGTTACAAGCTCTCTGACACAAGATTTCCATTTGTCAATTTTTTTTTTCATAAGGGTTATTTGAACGCGGCCATGTCTTTCAACATTTGACGTGGATGGTTTAATACAAAAACAACACAGTAATTGAATAATGAATTTTATTAATACTTTTTTATATGATTGAATGATTGTTCCCCTTGAATCATTTAACATACTTATGTTACACTATTATAAAGTTGTAAAATAGTATATCAGAAGATATTATGTTGTAAGAGTAGTCAGCGTCAAATAGTCTTTAGCATCTAAACCTATCTAATAGACCTGTGATAAACTCCTCGACGTCTGATATTCATTTAAATATTAATTAAATTATTGTAAATAAATGTTGACAACGTACCTACTGTAAACTTGGGACCGCTGTGACTTTTAAAAAATGTTTTCCAGTTTTTGAGATGACATAATCCGATTCATCAAAATGGATGCTGCAAATCCTGCAATGTTTGCTAGTGTAACACTCCATACCCGAGGCTTAACAGAATCGAATAAAATTTCCTACGTTGTGTAATTAATTAAATTGGCCAAAATTCAAATCATGTGATCGTCTAGATTTTTTAAAATATAACTAAATTAGGACCCTCTACGTTGTGTAAAAAGAATGTTATAACCAGAATTAACCTTAACTATTTTAATCAATAAACAAGCTATAAACACAGAAACAATACAATCAAGATAACACAAAATAAACAAACGGAAGTTATAAAATGGAAACGACTCACCGAGAATCTGCCTAGACACCTGTACACCCAGGAATTGTAGTATCGAATAACTCTCCGCTACTGCTCAGCTCGAGTGGCCCCCGTATGCGTATTATTTAAATGTACTTACAAATAATGATAAAATAAAATAATATTCCCTACCTGTACGTGTATGTAATATAATATAATATTTGGCTACCTAACCCCAACCGGGTTACGAGATCGTATAAAGCAAGAACTTCAATGACCTTAACTTCAAATTTACTTCTTTAAGTAATTGGAATAATTAATTGAACAAGAAAATTAAAATCAAATTGGAACACTTTGGATGGGGTCTGATCTCACTAACACTACCGGTCATGCTATCGCTACCTAAATTCCTAAGTAAATTACCCAGTATAAATATATTTAAGCACGCTCATGCAATTATGTTTATACTATGCTCTTAAAACTATGATTTTACGCGTCCCTAATCCGAATTACGCAGCCGCGGTTTGTGACGACGACTAGGGGGTGTTGTCGGCGTGTTCAAGATAGTCTGAATATCATTGAGATGAGTTTAACAATTACTGAAGTTAACCCCATAACAAAGGTTACAATATTGACCAAACTTCACACTAGGCAGTTAGCCCGGGAATTGTTTATAGCCTGTACCTCAGGGCTACTCGTAAAGGTTATAAACACCTAAATGACCCAGGTCTTGAGTGAATATCTAGTGTTCGTGTAGTGGTGTGACGTTATCAGTGTGTTAGCTAATGCAAGTGGATTGAATTTAAATAGTGGTAAAGAATTGAAATGGAAAAAGATGAATTCCTAGAGCTTGCAGTGGAATTAGACAACCAGAGTCGCAAGACGTTCCAGCCGCTATCTGGGCTGACCCCACGTGTGATGCTTGTAAGAGTTTAGAATAAATGAATGTATAGTTAACCACAAAAATAGTTTTTTGTTATTAATCCTTAGCTCGTCACAAACATGAAACAAGAACTTATTTAATAAAAGCGCTATGACACACTGAATAAAACAAAGGTAAAGCAGTATAAAGATAATGAGTGAGATAGGACTGCTCTTCCCTCTATTTCATAAAGTCTGAAATAACAAAGCTCATAATCAATTAAGCAAGCATAAAAAAAGTTAGTAATATTCTATTTACCTAATCTAATTTATTCACAAGATGAGATTAAATGATACTTAACGTAAACCTTCCCTCTGATAACTAATTTTTGATAACTACTTGAAGAAAATACTGACCCTACAAATAATATGAAAAGACACAAAATACTAAAAATCATTCGCCCCTAATACTGAAAATACATCAAATTAAACTTACCTAGACACAATTAACCAAATTAACATTAATGAAACTAAAACTATATACTTAAGTAACTCGACTAAATAAAATATTCTAATCACAAACACTTATTGTCTTTAAACTTAAATGTCCATAAGTACTCTATTCACAAAACTAAAACACTGAATCTAGTTTTAAATATTTAACAAAAAGTGAGACTTAGGTTTAACCGTATGCGTACGATACAACTCTCGATATCTCAGTTTCGCGTCCCGGGGGTAACTACTCAGTCTATATCATCTATGTTTCCCAAGTTTCAAATCATCCCTACTTCTTACAACTGACGCTATCCTAATTAACCAATCAGAGTTAAGTCCAGCCAAACATTCTTTTCACACGCAACTTTAAGCACAAAAAATATGCAAACGCCAAGTGGGTGATAAATACTAAACACTTGTGTGATTTGTTCGTTATTGCCACAAAAACAGGTCATAAAGTTACACAATTTATATTGACATAATAAGTAGTGTTCAAGTGATTTTTTTTACAAAAGTTGTCTCGCTTAGATTTGTTTTGGCGCCACTACAAAAAAAATATAGATAGGTATTATTTATTTTATTAACGGTTGATACAAGCGTGTTACACTAGGCATCCAATTCTCGTTTCGCAATTCGCGACGAACTGCATCCACCCAAGCCAGACGGCGTTCTTCATTTTTTGGAAAACTTAAAAAGGTCATATTTCGTTTTTTTTATTATGTACATAAACTAACGATAGTAGAGATGACATAAAATTTAATTTCCTATTCATTCGAAGTAGTTGCTTGTAATTCACATTTTTCAAAGATATATTGCATAACATCGGCCATGACATTTTGGTATGGGAATATTAAAAATTCAATAACTTGCTAATGAAAATAAATATCGCTTTGTTTTGCATCTGTGTGGGTCCTGCACCAATTTACAATGCAACTTGGCATGGTTGCAGCGTCATTTAAATCCGGTAATCATTAATATCGATTTTTTTCTTTTGTGATTGTAAACAACTGTTTGACACTACGTCAGAAAGTCGACTGATAGACAGTTCGGCACTCATTAATAGCTCCACCCCCGCCGGCACTAAGTCAGTGGGGCAGATTTTGAGCGTCGATTACTCTTCCATACTTATTATATTTCGATGGGCAAAACAAAAGACTGTCGCAAATTTACTAGGGTAAGAAATAATTTTTCATCGATATCGAGAATTACTATGGAATATTTTATAATTTAAAATAATATGCAAAAAAAACAGTAATTCACAGATTATTCAGTGTAAAAGTTATTATTTAAGCCTTAACGACATCTTGTTTTTAATTTTTTTTTGACGTCGAGTGAAGTGGAACGATCATTCAGTGTACATAAATGGCTTTATAGTGATAAACGGAACCGTTTACTCCCAGAGAACGTCGAAAAATTAATGACTATCTACTCTTATCACTATCAGAAACCAAATAAAATGGCATGTGCTGCTGTGTGTACTGATGTGGATTTTGAAGAAGAAATTGAATCTGTTTCGATATAACTTTACACAAACCTAATGTATTTTATAATATATTTATATTTATTTGGTGGACCATTATTTATTTTACTATAGATATCGATGAAAAATTATTTCTTACCCTAGTAAATTTGCGACAGTCTTTTGTTTTGCCGTGAAAATTCCGACACTGATTATTATATGATAATGGCAGCGTGTTGTGTGTGTTGTGTTGTGTGTGTGTGTGTGTG
>CAWYPN010000353.1:0-26230 GCA_963966035.1 Acleris laterana
CCTCATAACTTGGGTTTGGATTATACCAGATAAACGAAATTCTCGGGATATGATGTCAATAGTAAACTTATTAAACATCTAAAGCTTCGACTGCATAGCTCTTATACTTTGGATTCTATTGATGAACATCTAAAAACTAGTAGAGGTATAGCTGGTGCAAAGTTCATTTTAAACAATTTATTTCATGTGGTATTCGAGCAATACCGGACAAAATGACGTTTACGTTGCTTAGAAATGAAAAGACTAGAGAAAAGGGTTGTTTTAGTGCAAGGCATTATCGTGTGGTTGCCGGGTGAGAATAGTGCCACTCCATGTCTTCCCGTGGATGTCGTAAGAGACGGCTAAGGGAATAAAGGCGTATAGTACTGTTAGGCGATGGGCTTGCACCCTGTCACTAATACACTGGTAAACATCTTAGCCTAAGTGTGCAAAATGTGGTTACAGAATTATCAAAAAGTTTTTAGAGTTGTTGGTAATTCTGTAGCTCTGCCTACCCCACTCTGGGAATAAAGGCGTGAGTTTATGCATGTATGTATGTATGCATCATCGTTTAGTTTGAACATTGTCGATTTTCCTATTGAATTAAAAGGGAACATGGATTTTGAAATAGTTTTACTTGAACCCCGCCGTCATAGTGTGGTTCACATGCCGGGAGATGGTTCCTGCCTCTTCCATTCCTTGACATATTTAATGTATGAAAACATAGATTTTGAGGTGGCGGCGTCTCAAGTCAGGGCTGCTGCAGTTCGTTACAAATATTATACGATGGTACATTTATGCCATAATACATTCAACGGAACTTATTCTTTTACATAAAATTCTGCGAAAATAAAGTCGGCGATATTAGTATCGTGCTATCCAAAATTCTGCCAAATTAATGTAATGCGTTGTGATATGACAGTAAACTTATGATAAGTATACAATTATTCGCATGGGATTTTCTGTTATACAATTAGTTCTAGTAGTAACTAAACGGCCAAGCTACATATTTTGACTAGAGTTTGTGAAGTTAGAGCTTGTAAAGTTAGGGCGGGTAGAGTTAGAAGCTTGACTCTACATGACATCTGATAACTTTTTGACAGTGCGAGCCATATGGTCGTCTTGGCAACATTTTAGATGATAATGATTTTGGCGGTATCTCATTTTTAAAACAACGATATAGTATTGACTATACTTCAACAGGCAAGCTGGTGAAGGAGTGGAGCCCAACGAAGCTAACCCGGAACTAGCGGATTCGAACGACACGCCACTTCTACTGCGAACGATCTCTTCCGACACAGAAGCGAGCGCCACGCCGCCTGCGCTCAGGAAACTGCAGCATCAAGTATGTGGATCTGAAGCTGCTTTGTACAGTCAAGGGCAAAGATACGAATACACTTTTGCACCTTATTTTAATCGTATAAGGTGTAAAAGTGTATCTTTGTATTCGACGGCACTAGTGTTAGAATAGTGCCACTCCATGTCCTCCCGTGGATGTCGTAAGAGACGACTAAGGGAATAAAGGCTGTGTAGTACTGTTAGGCGATGATGGGCTTGCAACCTGTCACTAATACACTGGTAAACATCTTAGCCTAATTGTGCAAAATGTGGTTACAGAATTATTAACAAGTTTTTAGAGTTGTTAGTAATTCTGTAGCTCTGCCTACCCCACTCTGGGAATAAAGGCGTGAGCTTATCCCAAGTAGCACACTGGGTGGGAAATAGCTCGTATATCATATCTATTTAGATACTTAAGTGAAATATATAGCCATGACTAAGTTCTATATAGGTGTAAAGAACCCTTAGGCAACCAATATAGAAGCACGGGGAGAAAAATTGCAGCCTATTTTTGGTTCTATATTGAATCCATAAGAGATCTCACGATTATCTTAAGCGGCAATTAGAACTATGGGTGAAAGTTATGCGCAGTGAACGACGATTTTTATTGAACGATTTTTGGTTCTAAATTGAATCCATAACAGATCTCACGATTACCTTAAGCGGCAATTAGATCTAAGGGTGAAAGTCATGCGCAGTGAACGACGAATATTGAACGAATGAATAATAATATTTCAGTTCGGTCAATGAGTGATAAATGGGACGCCAAAGTTCCTTTGAGTCGGTAAGTTGTGTTTTTTTAAAGTGAATGTGATCTGCCATTTTAATTTTGGATTTATACATCTGTTTGGTAAGTGATTAAAATTCACGTTCAAGCATTGAAATGAGCACGAAATTCTTGCGATTTTTTTGTTACTGTGAAACTATAGTATGGTTTCTTTGTAAATTTCGATGCGCCTTTGATTTGATCAGGAATATTTAAAAAGAGAGTGTTAAATCATATAAGGAATTGATACTGATAAGAACTAAAACTGTAAATACCTGACTTAATGATTGTAGGTTACGTACAATGTTAAAGTAACATCGTCACAACTATCAAAAGTCTGTGATTATGCGTCAGTGTGATAAAATTCTGTTTAAAATAAATCATTTTCAAGGACTCCAATTTGTAAACATGGCGAAACAAAAAAGATCTTACAGTGTTTATTTCCACTTATTTGTTCTCTATTTGAAACTATCAGGTCTGAAAATCACTTATTTGTATCTTGCGAGTGGCAAAGCAGTGAATGTTATTACGAATACTAATTATTTTCTCTTTTGTAGATCGCCCAGTGCTCGTGAATTAGGAGTCCTCAACACTGCTCTGAAATCCCAAGTTGTTGTTGTAAGCAAATCTATGTGAGCTTACATATTTTGATAACTTTACTAAATTGCAACCGCGGGCGGGACTCGAACCCATGACCTCTCCATTCGGGCCGCGGTAACATTTTCGTGTTTTTTTTACCAAATCAGTAGGTATTCTGTTTTTAAAATAAGTACATAGAACATGTTTAAGTACCTAAACAACATTTATTAGGCAGTGTAGTCTTTTTTGAATTGTCTCCGACCCGACCTGGGTGCTCTGGGAGAAGGTACCCCAAGATGAGATGCTTTGTTGCCCAATTCTTATAGGTAGTATACAGTGAATACTAATTACCCGACTGCGTCAGAAGGAGGGTCATGTTTTTCGAGAGTATGTATGTATATATGTATGTATGTATGTATGTATGTATGTATGTATGTATGTATGTCTATTTCTGGACACGCTCTGCAGCCTAAACGGCTTGACGTATTTTAACATGCGAGGTGTCATTCGATTCGTCTTAATTGCCGGAGTGACATAGGGTATATAATATTTCAATATGGCGTCCGCGACAAAAAATGGAGGGGGAATATAAAAAAAAGTTTTTTTAACTATAACAATATGGGTATCAAATGGAAGCTATTAAATAGCCCATTCCAAATATATATATATTTTAACACTTTGATGCTACCATTTTGACGGGAAAGTCAAAAAATACGTAAATGTTAAGTACTTACTTACCTAATAAACTCCTTTTGCTAGAAAGTGAGTTTCGCTTGTAATTTGTTACTTGTAGCTTCGCGACATTAAAAATTCAAACTTCAGAGCTCATAATTATATCGCTTGGTTATCATTAATTAAACCACTATTTTATTAATAAAAACTAAAAGGAATTAAATAATTAAATTATTAAAAATAAACAAAAAACCCGACTGCAATAAAAAAATAAACTGGAAAGCGAAAAATAAGCTATAAATATATATAATCTACAGAAAATTGTAAGAGCAATGTACTTATAGATATTTATAATAACAATTTAAATTTAACTTGAATATTGTTAAAGGTATTGCAGGCGGGGACAAGCAATGCTTATTATTAATATATTATTTATTATTATTAATATATTATATCTTAAAAAAAAAATTGGGTTAGCTTGTCCCCGTCTGGAATACCTTTTCCAATATTCAAGTTTAATCAAAATTCTTATAAACATCAATAAGTACGATTTTCTATAGATTATATATACTTATAGCTTATTTTTCGCTTTTCAGTTAATTTTTTTATTGCTGTCGGGTTTTTTTGTTTATTTTTAATTGGTTTCTTTGTTTACAACATTTAAGTAAGTAGTTCAATTTTATTAAAATAAAACCCATTTTACTCCTACAATTTGATTAACCTTATAGAAATGCTTGTAGTGTACTTAGTACCTTTACCCGCCTATCCGATGATGATGATGATACGATCATTAGTTAACAATTTGCATAAAAAACTAATGTCAAGTTACGGAAAATACAAGTAAACAAATCACTTTTGTATGCGGAACCCTTGAATTTGTAATCAATTATTCTTGACACAATTTTATTTTAACTACCACATCTTTTAACTTTTTTCCATTTCGCGGCATTCATTTCTGATGAGTTTAATGTCTAGAATTTTATATCAACAGAAACAAATGTTCAAAACAAATTTATATCAACAGAGTGACGCATGACGAATATATTTTGATACAGGCAATATGAACAATAAATATTTATGTCCTAAATTTGGAACTGTTAGATATATAGTGGTTTGAAGTAAGTGAAAATAACTGCTTTTGGTTTTCAAGAACCTCCTATTGAGACTTAATTATGCGTTGGAGTGGCAATAAGAGCCCAAGCAGCACATTAGTGAATTTAGCAGCTCGTAAGTGGTTTAACATTGTTTGACAACACTTATAGCTTTAAACACAACTCAAAATTGTGTATGAGTTCATCTTGTCACTTGTAGTTGCTTAGGAACGTTTTTTGTTTCCACTTTATTACTTATGGTTGGGTAAAGTCGATTTTGCTACTTAAAGTTGCATGCAGGTTTTAATTTTCACTAAATAAGAAGTAATACTGCTATATAAGGCCCTAAAGTTACTTATAAGCAACTTTTACATATAAGTGGGAGCATACCCTTATTTGGATCTTTTAATTCCAAATGACTAGTATAATAGAGTAGTATATCACCAATAGTGGCTAAAGAGATAATTTTGCGACCCTTCTAGGCCTTAAAGTTGCAATTACTTTAGATTCCAAAAGGGCCGTAAAATTATCTCTTTAGCCACTATTGGTGATACACTACTCTATTATACTAGTCATTTGGAATTAAAAGTTCCAAATAAGGGTATGTTCCCACTTATATATAAAAGTGGCTCATAAGTAACTTTAGGGCCTTATATATCACTATTGGTTCTTAATCAGTGACAATTACAACCTGAATGCAACTTTAAGTAGCAAAATCGACTTTACCCAACTATAAGTAATAAAGTAGAAACAAAAAACGTTCCTAAGCAACTATAAGTGACAGGATGAACCCGTATACAAGTTTGAGTTGTGTTTAAAGCTATAAGTGTAGTCAAACACTGTTAAACCACTCATTTAGAACATAAAGCTATAAGATAAGCTGCAAAATTCACTAATGTGCTGCTTGGGATGTATGTATGTATGTATGTATGTAAATTTTATATGTCATAATCATCGGAATTCATAATGTATTTTTTTCAGTACCTAACTGTTACTTTTCCGGTTTACGGTTCCATCGAAGGAAAAAATGATGAATAACAATATATGAAAACAAAAAACTTGTGTGAAAAAATGCCTCCCCCCTTACAATACGGATTGGGCATTTTGAAATTTCAATTGGTCGGATAATATGTAAGCCATACGTCGAGCGGCTATTGCCCCGCACATATGCGTGCGTGGACTGTAGGGGTGGGGGCTGGTTCTTTTCGTCGAAAGAAAACGAAGATCTTCTATACTATGCCAGTATTGCCAGTAGAGAGCGGGAATGGCGGAGGCTATTAGGCGAACTATGGTGCAATGCAAGCTTCTATAAGAATTCCCAGGGATCCTTTCTTCTATATTGGTAGCCGTCTTGAATGCTTGCTGGATTTGCTACGATTTTGCTTCGATTTTTCCGATCTGGGGGCCTATTAATATTGCAGATCTAGGGGGCAGACCTAGTTACTGCTCGGACGAGGCGTGGTCTTGGTAAGTAAGACAGGGACTTGGAAAGGAAGGCAGGAAGTTACTTTCTTATTTATGATATTAGTATGGATTAACCAACTTCAATAAAGGAGGAGGTTCTCAGTTTGTCGGAATCTTTTTTTTTAAATGTGTGTTCACCGATTCACTTGAAGAGGGCTTGATTGATTTGGAAAACATGATTTTTCTTTAAATGAGACTTAACAAGTGGTCCCGTTGTGTGGTGGTGCATTAGTTGGACGAACTCCAAGCATACTCCTGATAGATTTAGGTACCACTTTAAAATTATTAAATTAGGAAGTTTTTTTTTATTAAAGGATAAAATTGTACGCTTCTTTTTATATTAATTTGATATAAAAAATATAAATTGATTATTATTACAGTGACAATCTATTATTTTTTACATGACAAAATAACCACATTGTTATCCTATTGCAAATTTGCATCTAAAGATAACGTATGCCGAGTAATATCGTTCGTATCTGTGCTCGCCCGCTCCGCGTCTGTCACGCCATGGGATGGCCGCCGTAATGGTGGCCGACCTAAAGCTCCGACGAACAAGTAGTTGGCTGAGGAGCGCTGATCGCACAGGTGACTTCCGAGTCCTTTACCAGATCACCGCGCGTCGTTACTTTAATTAATTTCACTAACAAACACAATTACACAATATAATAGCGTTAATAAAAAGAGGCAAAATTGTACCTATGAACTTTATATACAATTTTTTTTTTTTTACAAATACCAACGCAGCGTTAGTATCGCAACGCAGTACATTGCAAAATATCAAAGTAATGTAAGTATATTCTCGATCCTTAGACATTTTTGATGTGTGTATGTTATGGTATGAAGTTATCGACAACCTGTTTAGAAAAGTTCCAGCTAGAATGAGAAATCGATCCTATTGTTTCAAATTGCTTTTTATATTGCGTTAGATTTATCGCTTACCTCGCCAAACTTACCTAAAGATCGTTTTCATCACACTTGCTCGTAAATGGTGTTATTCCATGCCTGTATACAGAAGGACAATGGCCTAAATTGTTCCCGCGGGAATTATGGCGAGTTTGTCATCCCTAGGGAGTAATGACTTTCTTTTTAAAATTTGCAACTCTTTCGTACATCATTTCTGACTAAGGAGGTTTAATTTTCAGCCAAAAATTAAATCGGTTTCTAATTTCATCTTTAAAAATTAGCTATAGACTAACTTACATTACACAAAACCTATACGCTTCATTAAACTTCATTATTTTTATACCTATTTCAAGTTTATATCAACATTTATCATTAATTTTAGTAATTATACATTTTTATCAAATTGGCTAAATCTGGCTCGAATCCAGGTCGAAACTAAACGCAGTTATTATCTGTGGTAGAGGTCACAAAAAAAATATCGTTTCCATTTACGTTCCCGTTCGTCAAAAGTTATTTCTTTATATTTTGCAGAGTTAAAGTGTTTTTTCCTCGCAAATGTGATGAAAACCATTGTGTGTATCACAGGCAGTAAGGGGATTACTAACTCGAGTCATTAAAAGCCCTCCGCCTTCGGCGTCGGGCTTCTAACACTCTCGTTAGTAATTCCCTTCTTACTACCCTTGATGCACAATGTACTATTCTATTTGTACAGAAATGGCGAGGCTTTTACAGTGCTCAGTAGGGCATTGATTCTTATATTTTTAGGTAGCATTTATACTTACTTACCATAAAGAATGTTCTAGAACGTAACAGTATGTGAGAGTGCCCCCTAGGATGATGTGGTTTTCTTTCTTTACGTGTATCAGTAATTACCTGAATATCTTTAATATTAATCTTATAAGAATATGATTATCCTATGTAACTTGAGAATTTAAAAGAATATATCACATAGCTCGTTTTTTTTGGTTTTTAATTTCACCGTTAAAATAATATTGATTAATTTCAAAATTAAATTAAAAATTATTAGGCTTTGTGCGGACCACTACATACAATAATTATTACGATATACTCTAGTTCGTTTTAGAGAAAAAGTCATCTCATCTTATAAAGGTTCCGTTTTTTTACTACTTGGTACGGAACACTAAAACGGTGTGTTAGCCGTTGCGAGGGTGTAATTTACCGTTTACAAGGCATTGGGTGTTAAAAATAAAACAAACTACTTTTCAACTAAATTCTGATAAGTTTATTACTACAATAAACATTTAAGGGACTTTATTAACCCTAAACAATAGAAAGATGTGCTAGTTACCAGCCTAAATCTTATTAAAGTGTTAGTATAGAATAGAATAGAATAAAAATCATTTATTCAACGCATACACACATTTGAAAAAAGCTTTTTTCTGAAACAAGAAACATTTAACATGTCGTTGAATAGGGCCCATAGCTTTATGCGGCAGCAAGCCGCGGCGCTGGTTTCCAGAGGGACCCTGGTTTAAAAACTAACTTAAATATCTAAGTCTACTATGTTTATATACTGTTCGCCTCGCTCTCACCCCGATCCCCCACCTTACTCCGACCCGTCCTTATACTAAAGTTTGTTCATACTTTATTGTTTCACGTTATCTAATTACAAATTTAGTTCAAGATTTTATTATACAGCTTAATATCGTTATCCTCAGTATTCTCACTCATAACTTTATTATTGTTAGAGAAATAGCTAAAAGACGGTGATTTATTTTGGGTAAAATTGAACATGTCTATGGGTTTGTTAGTAGTACAAGTCTTGGTTCCGGTTATCAGATAGTACTGGCAGTACTGTACTTGACAATAATCATCTTCGCATAGTGTGTAGTAACATATTCCCTGTATACAAACAGACTTGATATTTAGCAAAGGTATCAACCGATTTAAAAGATTAGTGGCGTACTGCTCCATCGAGTGAGTTATGTATTGCTTAAGAATAACATTTATTTCAGTCAGTATGGATGAGGATTCTTCTGGATTTTGAGATTTGCTTATATCTGAAAAAAAAAAGTAATAGTTAAAGAGACTTATCATTCTGTTTTATCTTTTTTTTCGGGAATTAGGTATAAGAGATTAAATTGTCAATAGTTTCATATACTTAATAATAAATTCTATTATTTTTATTTCTCAGGTAACCCAATTTTTTGTCGAATTTCACTTCATCATTTCATCGAACGCATTTTTTTGTTAAAACCATGATGTTTTCAGGATATCTTAAACATTCATTAAGTACGTAGTCTACGGCAAGAAATGCTTTTGAATGAAATGAAAATTCAGCGTAACGATACGTCCGTTAAGGTTTCGATAAAATAATAGGTACCCGTTTATTTGACTAGTTATAAAAAATAAATACATACATACGAGTACATACCTTCACGCCTTCATTCCCGGAATGGGGTAGGCAGAGTTACAGAGTTATAAATGATTTAATTTAAATGTATTTTAAAGATTTGTTACTCGCCCTTGAATGAATAATTAAATAGGATGGAATTTATAAGGGGCCCCATTAATATGCCTGCGCTGTCCGTCCATCCTAACTTTAAAGAGAGTAATAGATAGCAGGTGGATGTTTTTTTTTTCAGAATTTGTGTGTGTTATTAGTGTTAGTTTATTATTAGAATTATACGGTGGATTTACTAACAAAAAAAGAATGTGCAATAATAAACCCCACAATACCAACGCTTAACTTATTTTTCTGCGTTATTTTAATTTTGTTATATTGTAAAAACGGGAAAACATAAAAGTGCATGCTATGATTTATATTAAAAACCCTGAAGGAAAACTACAAATATGTAACGGGCATAAACAATGGGTTATTAAATTAAAATCTAGGTACCTTATTTTGAGGACTGGACTTGTCAACTTTGTCTCCTGGTGGTACTTCTACGCTGCCCTCTGTGACCGTTGATGATAACGCAGCTTCTAGTTCTAATGGATGCTCTACTGCTGGTCCCTCGTGTGGGCTCGTCGTGGTATTTGCGTCTGACGGTACTTGGATAGCTGCTTCCGTTACTATTTCCTGGTTGGACGGTTGCGGGATCGGTTTTGTTGGTTTCGGTGCGATTGGCTCTTCAGGCTTCATATCAGTGTTGTACTCCCGACACTGCCCGTTGACGTTGGTATCATAAATATTACAAGTAGTATTTCTACACGCGGTCTTGTCGCATTTCATGGTTGTACAGGTGTGGTCGCTACACCACACAGTAACGTTGTGTTTAGCGATTTCAATGTTGTCATATGGTCCATGAGTCGAGGACGCGCTAAGCTGGTCCTGGATGGGCGGCGCCTCAGTTGCTCCGGAGCTCCACCACGAGAAAGGATACGTGATCCATTCCCAAATTGTAGATCCGATTCCACGACCCTCGGATGCGTCATCTGCAAGCCATGTTAGTCACAATTACCCTTACTAAATGGTTAGGCTAACTCAAAACCATTTTAATAACATTCAAATCATTCAAGAATAATTACTTACATTCTGTTGGTTTAGAGAAAGATCCATGTATAATACACAAGATCAGAATCGATGAAAACGATTTTAACACGAGCATGGCGCCAGGTAGGAACGGGATGTCTGCTCTGCGATAGTAAATGTTAAAGTAATCCCGGCTCACCTTTAAATAGGTGCTGCGGGCGGTATGTCGCGCCCTATCTCCGACGAGATAACGCTTTGTCGGGAATGTTTACTTAATGAGCTACAAACGACCATTCCAACAAACCTTTTAATTTTAGGAATTTCGCCTTTCAAATGCTAAGAATGAATTATTTACACATTAAGTATTAGCTTTTCCCGCGACTCCGTCCGCTAAGAAGTTGTTTATCGCTATCCCCTTCAAATACAGTTTGTTTTCCGTGATCACATTGGTCGAGGAATTAAACCGTAAAGACTGAGAAATGAGACGAACAAACGTAAAATTTCCCCTTTATAATATTAAATTAATGTTAATATTAGTATTAGTATACAAACTATTACCTCTGGAACAGTTGAGATCTTTTGAGAGAGAATCATATTTAATGACGAGTATGCTGGCTATTGAGTATGACGAGTCGGAGTCAAGTCAAGCCCCGAGGGTTCCGCACATACTAAGTTTTATTTTTATGAAATATTAGAAATCAAGAAAGCACTGTTACTGCTTGCTGTCTTCATCTTTTAGACGGGACATCTACCGCTCTTTAAAGTACACAAAAGTCGTATTGTAAAAGCTTTTTTATTGACAGACTTTTTACCAACCTCAAAAAGTTTGTCCTACAATCTTAAAAAACCATAACCGTTAGAGCAATTCCTTTATTTTTTCTGTAATGTATAGATTATTATTATTTAGGTATGGACAGTGTTTTTATTCATGGTCCCCGTTAATTACCCGCATATCTCAAAAATCATCAATTTTAGAAGTCTAATAAAAAATGGTTAGGTATCCTATTTAACTTGAGAGGTTTCAAATGATGACATATCCCATAATAGGTTAAAACTTTTTTTGTTACAAAAATAAATAGTTCCAAATTTCGATTGAGTAGGCTTTGTTTGGACCGCTGAATACTACAAATATTCCAGATTTCAGCTCGAGTTTTAGCCATTTTAGAGAAGCCGTTTGTCAGACGGATGCACAACAAAGTCATCTTAAAAGAGTTCCGATTTTCAGTACTTGGTACAGAACCATAATAAAATAAATGTTTTAAAAAACAAGTAGGTAAGTAATTATTTGCGTTCTTAAGACTACGCCGAGCGTACGCCGGATGTACAGTGGCGCCCTCATTACTTTTATTGTGTTTTCTAATTAACTAAAGAATTTCCTTGGAACCAAACAAAATGTGTTTGTAGCGCAAGTTATAGGGTATATCATATAGTTTAATAAAAACACAACTTATAGGGTATATCATATAGTTTAATAACAATTCACCTTCGAGTTATTAACTTAACGAAAAAAAGTGGCCACCTTTTCCCGTTAAGCTGACAACTCAAAGGGTAATTGTTATTAAAGTTTGTTACGTATCCCATAAATTGTGTTTATACTTGCGCTACAAACACATTTTGTTTGGTTCCAAGGAAATTCGTTAGTTAATTAGAAAACCCAATAATAGTAATTAGGGCGCCACTGGACGCTCGGCGTTTGCTCGGCGCAGTCTTAAAGGCGGTTTTTTGTTTTTTAAAACATTTATGTTACTTTATATACTTTTTAGTGATCATAATAAGCTGTTATGCTGTTCCACTATATAGTTGATATGAAACTTTAAAACATTTCAAACTCGCCGCAAGTAACGCCGTGGGAAAGTCATACACATATTTAAATAAATAAATGTTCTTCGTTACAATTGCTCAACGTCGAGATATCTTATCGCCACCCTTGAAATAGGTACCGTTGAGGAGTTCCGATAGCCATTTGTGGTCTTCATCAGTTCCACTTCCCCAAATGAAACTCTGAATGCAAGTATCATTTGGGGAAGTGGAATGAATTAATTAAATCTCTGTATGTATGCCTATAATATTTAAGGATTTCCCTCAAATCCTAACAGATCCCCTCATCAGATTCAGATTTGGTGACAATGGGTGGTCCCATGGAAACTCTACCAAACCAAAAAAGATTTTTTAAAATCGGACCACTCTGTAAAAAGTTATGCGTGATCACTGATCGATCATACATAAAAAAAGGAAAAAATATATGGGTTGACTTGAGAACCACCTCCTTTTTTTGAAGTCGGTTGAAAAACGAGTTCTACGCGGATGACATTGCGGGCTAGCATTTGTATAAATAAGCCCTGTTAATAATTTAATAAGTAATTATTGGAACTCTTACGCAGTTGCTATAAATAGGGTTTAATTAGGTATTTTATGCCGTTTGCAACCTTTTGTATCAAAGCAAAGAGCAGTTCACTTTCAAAGGATTAAGTGACAAATGCTATTATACATTTAGTATTTTGTATTTGCGATTATTGTACTAGGCACAAATGAAGTCAATCCTGACATTCCTGACATATTGCAGAGCCTTAAACTTGTATTGATACTTTTGACCGCAGTAAGGGCTTTACTTATTTGTTGCGTATGACAGAATAGTAATAACAGCATTGTTTTACTGCTGTAAACATTATCAATATGCAGAAACTTCATGGTTGTGCTATGTGTTAGAATTGACTTCTTACCCACCTTGTACCTTGTGTAACGTGCTATTCGGTGGTTCTACTGACGAGTAGAAGTAGTAGCCGTTATTTACTTCCCCTCAACCTAAAGATAAAAAACAGTTTTCGTCATGAACGACGTGTCGACATTACTACAGATGGTATTTTTTATCAAAGGATACTTCATTGTAGTTTGACATACATGGCAGGATTGATTGGCTCTTGGACACGACACAAACGTACAATTTCCGAAAATCTTGTCACAGTTGACCATGACCGATTCTGGTTCTCGTTTTGAGGTTCCTCTGATCATGCGGTGTAAATTGCTTATATCGTTATTAATTAGATTGGCTTTTATAGGCGTTTTTTTCTTGTTAGGTCTTTTTGGTTTTCTTGTAAAATGCACCATTTTTCTCATATTTACTCTGCGACTCATTATCTTTCCCACAGGGTTGATATCAATGATTTTCAGTGAACCGGTCAGTTCGGTCCATGGGTTTAAATACAATTCGTGATAGTTCTGTATTCATTAAAACATTAGATTACCGCAATTACTTACAAGCAGTTATCATAAAACAAAAGATTAAAATAAAACATCACTTACTCTTGCGTGAGTTAAAGTGATAAGATCTAGAAGGAATAATAAAACAATGAGCAACTGCACCACGTTACAGCTAAAAGTGAAGCGCATTATAACCGCATTGAAACTGTGTACACAACCAAACTAGCTCCTTATCAGAGGTTATCAATGTTGGGACTTTGAATTCATAAACAGAAAAATATTTCTTCAAATCGATTTATTGTGAAAACAAAGAAACAATTCACATAACTTTAGCGGTTTTGATGTTAGAGCAATGGCCCGTTACGTTGAGTTCTTTTGTCGTACATTTCGTTTTAAGAAAACTTTTCTTTGATGCTACAAAAGTAACGCATTTCGAGCTTATGCACATGGTCACCTTCCCAAATAGTTTTCCTAACATCTTATCTTGCAAAATGTCCACTATGTCTAATGCAATTTTTGAGGGCAAATCCATTATCGCCTCCATAGAAGCTACGCTGTCTGAAAATAAAAAAAATATCCTTAATACAAGTATTTTGTGTTTTATTCCAAAAACGAACGATTATTCAGTAACGATCAAACTCATAGATTACACTAAAAAAACTCTCATAGACCCCATATAATTAATTTTGTGTTCTTTTTCCGTTTGTTACGGCGCTCACTCTGTGTTCGCATAACACACACATAGACTAGGGGTAGGGCAGACAAGACCCCTGGGATCGGGGTTGACAGATTCGTTTCTGTGACTTTTTGAGTTTGTTAACTAAGAGCAAATTAGTTTTTTTTATATCTCGTATATCGAACAATATTATAGATTTATCCTTTTAGTCATTTAAATCTGATATTTTCTGTTACACAAAAGGTGCTTTAGGATATAATATGAAACGTGTACTTATACAAAAATATAATCTCTTATAAACATCAAGTATACAATTCAACATACTAAACATTGTTGACCAAAAGGTTTTACTCAGTATTAGATGATGCGAAATGGACCCCTTTGTTTCGAATTGTCGGGGTGACTGGCACTTAGGCAGATAAGTAACTCTATCCTGTCATAGTGGCTTATTTTAGTCTCTCGTTGAGAAATCTACTGTTTACTTACCGGTTATGTTCGATCCAGCGCAATGTCCTTTGTTATTTATTCTTTCGCTCGGTGCACATGTTCTGTGGAGACATGACTTCTCTGCACATTTCATAGAATGACATATTCTTTCCGAGCAAAATGTTAAAGCCCCTCGAATGTATTTGCCCATGAACGACATAAATACCGGTGCTACTGTGCCGACGTCATCCCAATCCACTTCCCCGAATATGGCTTGTTCGAGGGCCTTAGTTCGATTATGACGTATAGCTTCGGAACTTAAGTTTAACTTCACTTTCTTGTTCTCTGTGTCCAATATTAACGTAGTTATATTCTCTAAAGTATCTTTAACCTTAGGCAATGGTTTTTGATTATTTGGCCAAAGTAATAATTCAGTGTCTTCCGATAGTATCTTTTCCGGTTTTTTTAATGAACTATTTTCTAAAAAAGTTATGTTGACAGTGTCTTTACTAGATATAACCTTCTTAACGTCATTTGCTGAAATATTATAATGATTTGATATCTCACGTTTTTTTCGTAATGCGGGTTCTTCGGTAGAAATATTTAATGATCCTTTGATAAAATCAGTTTCAATGCTATTCTCATTTTTGTGTACATCTTCAGTAACATTATCCGCATTGTTTCTGATATTGACCATTAAAAATATATCTTCGGGTTTAGTATCGTTGTTAGATTTTAGCTCTGCCGTATTTTTAGTAGTCGTATTACCATACTTCTGTTCTATTTTACCTGTAAGGTTGTATGTTTCGTTCGTCTGATTCACTGGATAGTTATCTGTATTTTGCTGGTAATCACTTGTATTGTAGCTTTCTTCCAAATTAGGAGGCGTCGAATGTGATTGTTCAAGTTTGATGTTATGGAATGTTATAAGTTTTTTTCTATGCCGTTTACCATTACTATTGGATTTAGATTTCTTTTTTCGATGAATAGTTATTTTGTGAATGGGGGGAGAATCTTGATTTGCTTTTTTAAAACCAAACAATTCTAATGGCATTGGAAAGTTAAAGAACGGAGACGGTAAATTTATGTTAGATTCCTTAGAAATACTACTGCCTGGTTCGAAAAATCTGTCGGAACTTATATTTTGACCAATGATTTCCTGAACTTTTGGGAATTGCACATCGACCTTTACTCTTATTTTTATGGTGTTGTCAGTCATGCTAGCCATGCTCCGTACGTCTTTTAAGGCGGGGTCGTTTCTAGTCTGATTGTAGTTGGGAAGTGGGAACTTATCATAATCTGAAGGTTTTTTTACCATTGGTTCTAAGGGTATTATACATTGTTTGCAACCGCAATCACATATTGTGTCAGGCTCACAAAAACAAGAAGTTTTCATAGGCTCCTGCATCGGTAGAGGAAAAGAGGGAGGCAACTGTAAGATTTTTGGCTCGGTGTTGTAAAATGGATACTTTGGTATTGACTTGTCCTTTAGATTACTGCCGGTGGCATCATAGTTGGTATACAATCTTGATCTCATCATGTTTATTGGTATCAGAAAATCTAAGGGAGTTTTAAATTGAGGTTGAGAAAGTGGCATCGCGTCTAGGTTGTAATAGTTGATGTTGCTGGGATAGTAGTCATCATGCTTATTCGTCTGGCTCGGTTTGATTTTAGAGTAACGGTCATGTGTCAAATTTGGGACCTTGTTTTTGGACTTGGACTTTTCAAGATAATTCCTTCTCTGTTTGTGAGCTTTATCTAAGTATCGTTGGTACTCTGACAATAATTCATCGATGTTTTCATCACTCTCGCTTTCATCATTATTAATAACTGTTTCCAGGGGCGTATTCTGAAATGTTTGAAAGTCTTAATGTGTTTGTTTCTTCTATTTATGGGAAGTTTTAAAATAAAACATTTATTTTTCTTACCATGTTGTTTTCAAAATCTTTAATTATGTCTGCGATGTCACTGTATATAATTGTTTCGTATAAAGGGGTAACTTCTATTCGATTTTCATATGATCCTGTGTGCAAAAATGTGTATTACAATAATTATAAACAAACTACTATAATAATTAACTATCACGCCAATCTTAGTTCAAGTCTAAGTTTATTATATCCTTATTGTTCTAAACATATGTCTACACTCTACAGTGTTGGATTGTTTGTCTTGGTCATGATATTTTTTTTGAAATTAAAATCATGCCTGTATAAACAATGTTCTGCGTTAATTATTCTGAGTAATACTCACCGTCAGTATCGTAGCACAAAATAGCATTTACGAAACAAAAGCCGAACAATATTAGAAACAGCGTCATGCTTGGAAGCAGTCGACTTCTAAAGAGAAAGATTGTCGACTTAGCTTTAACAAGTGACTGAGATGTTTACACTTTTTATGGCGTTTGTTCGCCCAAACAAAGCCCTGCAGCTGTTGTTCAACATTACGAAGCAGCTTGCATAACACCAGTTATTACAAATTATGGTTTAAATATGTATGTTTGATTTGTTATAGGAATCAAATAACAGCAGCAATAATGCAGAGGCCGAGCGGCTCACCATGCACCGATGCATCGTCACCAGCATCATTGAGAGCGAGACCGTTTATGTAGAATGTCTCTACGTCATGGAAAAGGTATAAACCTCGCTAAATAAATTCTAGCATATTTTATTCAATATTATATATAATAATTAACTATAATATATATTTAGACAATTTATTCAATCCACAGCAATGGTTATTCACTATCTTCCGAATGTCCATTTTTGTTATATATCGATGGTTAAAATGGCAATTGGCGTACCTATAGGACAATTTTACAGTGCAATTTCGATGTCCTTTACGCTAATTTTCATTTTATTTATCGATATGTTCTGTATTCTCCACATAGTGACTGTGTTCTGTTGGTGCTCGGTAGTGTTGACGGTGCCCTCAACCGGTCAAGTGCGAGTCCGTCTCGAATACCGAGGGTTCTGCACCTACGTTTTATTTGCATGAAATATTAGAAACCTAATAAAGTCCGGTTGCTAGTAGGTCTCTACAAATCATTACGTAAACGGGTACCGTCAATCCCTTTTCTGTAATTCTTGCTTCTTAGTCGAGAGCAACTATTTTATTTTAGAATATTTTCTAGTACGGTCACGAGCGTTAATTTGGGACCCATTTCAAGAAAAATATTTATTTATTTATTTATTTATTAGGTTCGCCAACAGATATAACACCATTAACTTAATTTTAAAATTATATGTCTAGGGAAGAGTGACAGGGTGTTTACCCAATTACAGGCAAACTCATGCTTGAAGTCGTCAATGTCATTAGAGATGTCAAGTCATTTGTAACTTTTAGGAAACTCAACCTTACTGTTGTAGAATGTCAGATTGACTTTGGACCTAAGGTGGGTACCAAATAAAATCTCGTGACTGTATATATAATTTTGAGATTTTTATTTAGTCCGGTAGCCCACTGCAAGACGTAAGACGGACACCGGAACCTGCCAACACAGGATTTGGCCGACCATTGTTATTTAACTGTCCGCGAAGGCCTCTATCCTACCATACAAGTTTCGTTAAATTTTTCGATATGATTTTCATCACCACTTTTTTACTGTTTGCAAAAAATTTGCCAACCTAAACTGCGGCCGACCAAGAGCAGTTGAAGCTACTAAAGGTCGGCTATGCCTACGAGGTAGGCATTTCCATTTTTTTTTATCAGATAGCGTTTCTTGCAGTGGGCTCTCGGACCTGAGCCTAGGCTCGAGACGAAAGATGGCAGATGTCACAGATAACACTACACACACATATGTAAATCGGTGGCCCGAAGGAGATGTAAATAAATGAATTTGCCGCTGGCTGGGGGTCGTTTTTGGGGGAGTAAATTAGTTTTTTTTAAAGATTTGTAAACTACATGAAAGGCCTTATTGTAAGAATATCAAATATATTTTGTTCATTCATTTAAAGTACTTAACACTTTTCTATTTATAGTAATAGTATTTTCGCGTAACTTAAAAGTTACGTGAAAAAATAGGCGAAAATTGACCATTATCTCCAAAACTACTGGGCCTAAAATTTTGAAAAATATACATAAAATTTAGATTACATTAAACCATAAAAGGTTTTTCCTACTCCTGTACTTTTATCTGTCATTTATACAGTCACGAACACTAATATAAGAACATACATAATATGTCCGCAGAATAATCCAGAGAAAAGTCTATCTTGTCCATGCCCCAAAACAGCACTTGCGTTTTTGAGATAAAACGATACGGCCAGCTGCCAAAGCTTAGCGTTGCACAATCGATTTAATCATATTTTAACGATTGTGAAATAGGGACTATAAATCACCTAATGTTTTGAGAAATGATTTCAGTTACCTGATTGGTCGATTTTAAAATAGCTGTATTCTGGTTGGTTGATACGAAATACAAAGTTTTTTTTAAAGATTTAAATTAGTTAAAGAGAAACACGTACCTAAAAGAACCTATCGTTCCGTTTGACAGTCGATGTGTATTGTGATTGGTGGATTTAATTTGGTGAAGTATTCTGATTGGTCAAATTAAAATGTTTTGGAATTGTAAATAATTCTATTTTCCATTCCGTCAATTTAAAAACAAAGTACACCATAGACACATATTTTGTCATTTTCTTGTTTCCCGCTCGTTTGTTGTTCTTTACTTCGTTCGTTCGTTTGTAAGTTTTTTCGCTTAGTTTTGCATTTCATTTGAAACCTAGTCGTAGAAAAAGTATTGTATGCAACGGTGTATAACTAAGTCAAAAAACACTCGTGGCGCTTACCTTTACGATGTTCGCCTTCGGCTCACATCGTAACACACGCCACTCATATTTTTTGACCTCTCTTATACAACTATTGCATAAACTACTATTATCATATTGATATTTCTCGAAACGTACGGAATCCTATCCACGCGAATATGACTCGCACTTTTCCGGTTTTTTTATATGAAGCAAGTTCAAACTTACCTGTCCTGAAACTGCAGAACTGCACATCCGTATTCTACGATGGTCATGATCTGTTTCTATTGTGACTAGATTTCTTATTTTGCCGCGTGCTTCATTTGATGTAATGTTTTCAGTATATGAACGCCATAAAAGCGACGCTGTCGACGTCCCAGCCTGTCATAACCGAGGAAGAGTTCAATACGATATTCTATAAAATATCGGAGCTTCATGAGTTACACAAGAACTTCCTCGAGGGGCTCAAAGCTGCCGTCGCCAGTTGGGAAGAGCCTCTATCTGTTGGAAGCCACTTTAAAAAAATGGTAACGTGTTTCTGTTGCTCGAACAAAAGCATACGACAGTTAGAATTTGGATGAATGCGTCCCATTAGTATACTTTTATTTAATTAAAGTTTTTTAAGAAATACATAATATACACATAGATACGCTAATCTGTTTTAACTTTTGATAGCGCGACATTATTACATAAAAAGCACGATACATGCTTCGACCATTAGGAGTCATCCTAGACCCGTATGTATAAAAAGCCCTCGTCAGGTGGGTCGGGCTTTTATCTCTGGTCTTTGCAGTAATGTATGTATGCGCTTTAACTATCATTATTTTTCTATCATATTCAGTCATTTGATTTATGACGTAACATGGAATACTTATTGATTAAGGTCGTAAAGCAAGTTGTATCTTGCACAGAACACATAATAGTACATTGTGTATTAAGGGTGGTAAAGAAAGAATTACAAACGAGAGTCTGTTAGAAGCCCGAAGCCGAAGGCTGAGGGCTTTAATGACTCGAGCTTTGTATTTCCTTTACCACCCGTGTAACATACAATGTTTTTCATCACAATTGCGAGGAAATGAAATAAAATCAGACAAAAGATCATATTTTTAACTTATTAGCGGCAGACTACATCATTGTCTGTGACTTACCACAGATAATGTCAAACGTGTTCGGAGTCCGATTCTAGTGACATATGAGATCAATAGTTTATTATGCGAGATTTTTAGGAAATAGTATTCAACTGACATTTCATCTCGAATGAAACTTCATATCGAATGGCACAAGAATTGGGGTCCTGACGTATTGTGATAGTTTGAGTCCACGTATAATATTTAAAAAAAAAGCTATTACGCACGTTAGAAGCGTAATGGTAAAAAAAGGCCCGCGGGTATTATTTTGGATTTACGGTCGATTTTTCTAGCATGTTAGGACACTATTTACGAGCTAGTGTGATGAAATAGTACATTGTGCATCAAGGGCGATAAGAAGAGGATTGCTAACGAGAGACTATTAGAAGCCCGACGCCGAAGGCGGAGGGCTTTTAATGACTCGAGTTTGCAATCTCCTTATTGCCCATGATACACACAATGATTTTCATCACATTTGCGAGGAAATAAAAAACAAATAGAAAAAACAAACCTTTTCTTTAGATTTCGCTGGCAGCAAATCATTGTTGAGTAGTTGAGCCGCATTTAACAAATCAGGTGGTGTTGATGTCACTACAGATTCTTCCGATGAGGAAATCATATTTAGTTTGTTTTTTTCGTACCTTTAAACAAAATACGCTTCGGAAACAACAATCAAACAAAATTAAACGAACTCGATTCGCTAAGCTAAAAGAGTTTGACAACTTTTTTTTAGTCTTCCACAGATAATGCTTAGAATTGCTTTTTTTTTAAACTTGACAAATACAGGCCATTCTGCCAGATTGTACAAATTTTCAAAATGAAATTTAATAAAATAATTGCGAATGTCTCTGAAATAATGGTAAAATAGAAATATAATGCAGACAAATGTGCCGTATAAGTTTAATTAAACAGTAAAATTGGTTTGTAGCCAAGTTTTGAATATAGGAAATAAACCTTGGCTGATTTTACACCTCCTTGGTCTGAAATGATGTACAAGTGGATTCTATATTTTAAAACTAAACTCATAACTCCCTAGGGAGTTATGAAAATCTATAACTCCCGCGGGAGCTAAGTCGGCTATAACTGCCCTAAACGCCTGCGTGTTATAAAACCCTTTCCGAGCAAGTGTGATGAAAAATATATATTGTAGATAAGATGCAAGTGTGTGTGCAGGCGGAGAACATAAACGTATACGGCGCGTTCCTGCACAACTACGGGCGCGCCACGGACGCGGTGCGGCGGCGGTGCGGCAGCTCGCCGCGCTTCGCCGACCTCACGCGGCAGATCGCGTGCCGCGGCCAGCCCGTCTCGCTCGACGATTTGCTTCACAAGCCCGTCGCAAGAGTGCAGAAAAATGCACTCGTCTTGCACGTCAGTACATCTCTCTATCTCGCTCTTGCACATATGTCACTTGTTATGTAAAAGATTTTTTTCTCTTTTTTTACATGTATGATTACAGTTTAGAATTGGACCCACGTTTTACACTTGTAACCTTTACGACCTGTCGGTTTATTATTGTCGTACAAAAGAACTTGTCATCGCCTCGACTTATATTACCTATTAAAATAGTAGTTACAAGTTTCAAGAGTATGCTATTTAAAATTAAGATAAATCGCTGTAGTTAGTGAATTGGTAGTTTTTGTTTGTTCCCTAAGGTTTTATTGTGTTATTGCAGGATCTCATTAAATACACCCCTGCAAGCCACCCCGACCACGCCATGCTCACCGACGCGCTCAACATGACGCAGCACTTCCTCGACGAGTTTAATATCATACAAACTAAATCTATGTTCCCTGTGAGTAAAACATTCTAAGGCATAAAACTAATTTTGTCTAAAAATACTAATGCTATGCTAATGTATGGCTATTTGAAGTTTATGAATTTATTTATCTTTTTTCCTTTCAGAATGCAGATCGAGCTCAAAGAAGACTTGTAAAAAACTCATTCATCGTAGAGCTCTCAGACGGTCATAGAAAACTTAGGCATCTATTTCTCTTTAACGATGTAATTGCGTGTGCCAAATATAAGGTAAAGACGAATAACATACAGTGAAACCATTATTACTTGGGTGTCTACCGCAATCACACTGCCCCTGACATCTTGTCACTGTAATTGTTATGCAGGAGACATTGTGAATGTGAACAACCGACCGAGTATTATTAATAATGTTAGAGCGTGTCATAGATAAGTATTAAAATGGGGTTGATTTTTTTTTCAGGCGTCAGGTCGCGATAAGTTTACTTTTGAGCTGAAGTGGTTCATCCAACTGCCGGATATAGTAGTGGTGGAAGAAGAGGCGGGCGTGGAGGCGCGCGAGGCGTCGCCCGCCAACATCGTGGCGCTCAAGTCGCAGGCGTCCACCGTGCGCGACCAGATCCTGGCCGAGGAGCGCGCCGCCCAGGATGATAAGGTATGATCATCATTCACAGTAACAGCGCCAGTTGATATTTGCGTTCCGTGTGTTAAACGAAACCCGAGAGCGTCTAATACCACCATTGTCTCATTAAATGCGCGTCGAAGCATGTTTGATGCAGATTTGTACCAACAGAAAATGCGGCTAGGCGGGCGCGGCACAGCCGAAAAGCAGCGCAAGAAATTAGCCGAGTTGGAGGGGCAGCTGGTGCTGGCGTCGCCCAACCTCGTGCTGCGGGTGGGCGCGCGCGCGCCCGGCGCCGCCGCGCTGGCGCGCCAGCACGTCTTCTTCCTCAGCTCCGAGTACGAGCGCACGCAGTGGATAGACTCCATACACGCACTGCAGGTAGGAGATAGACGAGCGATAACATGGTAAAGCCGGAGCCCCACTGCTGCGCACGGTCAAGCTACGCACGTGGGTACAAAATCGCTTTGTATAAAAATGTAGGTAGGTACTTCCACTGCGCACGAAATGACATCACTGATACACGCGCGTGGTCTGTTCGGAAATCGTGCATGTGAGTGGCCCGCAGTGGGGAATGTAGACACACGCAGCTGACCAACGTAGCCACACGTGCCAGTGTGCGTGCATTGATTGCTCTGAAAATGTTGACACACGTATCCAGACCAATGGACCCACGTGGGCGGCGTGTATAACGTGTCCGTGCGTAACGTGCGCAGCAGTGGGGCGGCTTGATGCTGCCGCTACCATTTTTAGGGTTCCGTACCCAAAAGGTGCCAACGGGATCCTATTACTAAGCCTTCGCTGTCCGTTCGTCAGTCAGGCTGTATCTCATGAACCGTAATAACTTTATCACTTCATTTTACAGAATATAAGTGTATCACTATAGATATAGCTGCTACATTAACAAATAAATAATAAAAAAGGTGTATACATACAAGAAACGTGTTTTTGGCGGCGTGGCACGGAACTCTTCGTGTGCGAACCTCACTCGCATTTCGCCGGTTATTTTACAACACCAGTAGCATAAAGCGCGCATGCGGTGTCCCTGAAGCCAAGCGGTTTCCGCAATCTTATTGCGACTAGAATTTCTTCCACGTCTAAACGTTTAGATTCATCAAAACGTGAATCGTAACAATGAAACATGCCTACCGGCACACTGATTTGTGTGTTGTTACCCGACGATGTTATATTGCAGGCGTCATCGGCGCCCCCGGGCGGCACCGCCGCGGTGTCGATGCTCGAGCTGCAGGCGTGGGTGACGGCCTGCCGCAGCTACCTGCAGACGGACATGGGCTCGTACCTGCTGCGCAGCGGGCGCGACGACTCGCTGCTGCTCGGGGACCTGCAGCTGCACGTGACCGGCATGACCGCGCCGCTCGACACCGCCGCCGGTGAGTACCAGTGCCGCGGCTGCTTGCAGATTAACATTTCTCTAGAAATTTAGAGATTAAGCGTATTGTTCGTCAGAAGTCATTTACCACGAAAGTGGTAGGTTAGGTTCGTTAGGTATCTTTAGATGCCCGAAGGGAAAACAGCCCAGAAATAGGAGCCCTGGAAAAAGCTCGGGTCCCCGAGTCAGGAACCAAAATTTAGCAGCGCTCTTCGATTGACAGGACACATATTCGTGTTAACGGATTGTTACAAACGTGTTTGGTATTTTCCCAAATTGTCAGTTCTTATCTTACTATTTACTACCTATTAACCGCGATTTCGCCAGAGTTAAAGACTTTATGGTTATTCCCTCGGTAACTGTTCATTTATCCGGGATAAAAAGTACCCTTTGTACGGCTATAAACTTCACATAAAACAACTGAGGCGTTGGACCGTATCGATACTTTTATGCATTTATAGTATAATATTGTAAGGATTGGTTTATTTAAAGAAAAACCAACACCTAATTTTACTGACTATTTCTGTCCAATTGCAGACTACTATATCGTGGTGGAAGTGGACTCGTACGGGCACTACTTCCGCAAGGCGAAGTCGAAGCTGGTGTGCCGGAGCGCGCAGCCGCGCTGGAACGAGACCTTCACGCTGGACCTGGAAGGCTCGCAGAACCTGCGCCTGCTGCTCTACGAGGACGCCGCGCGCCCCGTGCTGCGCGGGAAGTGCACGCTCAAGGTAAACGGGAGACATTGTGTACCGCTAAGCTCCGAATTACGATATCTGCTGTATTTATATGGTTGCAGAGGCTGGAAAGTAGGCATCAGATGGAAGAGTCATGTAGGGCCGAAACACAAGGCGCTTGTAAAGTATACAAGTCCAACTATTGCCCTTTCATACAGTGATTCAAATACACTGCATAGAAATAAAACAATACTATTTTAGTGCAATAATATTAGAGTTCGGCCAATCTAGGATGATCATTTTCTAACACTGTGTTAACTAGCAAGGTATACAAATGGTGATTGATTATTTCAATTAGGTACTAAACGTTGTAATAATGTAGTATGTGTGTATAATCAGAGAAACAAGTTTAAATACGTGTTTATATGAGTTGTCACTGGCCATTCTAAATTGACAGAACTATAGCTTTGGTAATATTCTGCCATGTTTTTATTTAAACCAGCTTATTAATACCAGGTCTTCTATTCTCTTGGTATTCGGGATGGAATGACGTCTCTTGGGTGTACTCTTTAAAAACGATGTTTTTTAAGAATATAAGTCCTCTAAAAATCAGTTTCATTGGCAATTAAAAACCTATTATTTTATGGGTTTTCGTCAAAGTGTGCTAGAAGTACATATTATAACTATATTTCTAAGAATTTGTCTCCTGACTTACGCAACAGAATAAAATCAAGAAATAGTTGATCCATTCAGAAAACGAATTCTTCAGAATACAATATATCGATCAATCAGGAAATGAGCTTGATTTTTTATTTATAAAGACCGTATTTGGTGATATGGCCGAGCAGTCCTATGAAAAATGTAAATCGTGTAATAATAGTACATTTTGATGCAAGTGCGGAAAGTATGTCATTTTACACGAGTCCCGAGTGTGAGTGTGGGTAGTGTGAAATATCCAAGTTTCCGCACGATAATGTAGCTAAGAAAAGTAATAAGCGCTAGTTCGAAAAATCCATATTTCCGCACGATATACAGGGTGTCTCATTCAAATCGGTCAGTATGGGAAAGTCTGAAACTATAAGACATACGAAGATTTGTTCTTAGGAACCATGTCACCGATTTTGATAAAAAGAAAAACTGCATTCATACATTTGAAAAAAAAACTGTATCCAGCTAGGGAATCGAACCTGGTTGTTTTGAAAAAATAAACTTACACTATTTCTATTCAGATATCGATTGTGTAGGTCTTAAGCAGTAAATGTTTCTAAGAAACATGATGTCTAAATCCAGAAAATACATTGTTTTCACATAATTTTAATTTATTTAAATAGATGTTCGAAGTGACCACCGTTACAATATTCAACAAGTTCAGGCATGTAAAAT
>CAWYPN010000354.1:0-23690 GCA_963966035.1 Acleris laterana
GCAAACTCTTTGGTTGAATGCACAACATGGAACGAACGCATGTTTAAAAAAAATGGAAATGTAAAACGCACTAGTTCGAAAAATCCAACTTTTCACACGATATACAGCTACGAAACGTACCACTTTTTGAGCAACTGTATCAAGAATAGTACATTGTGCATCAAGGGCGGTAAGAAGAGGATTGCTAACGAGAGACTATTAGAAGCCCGACGCCGAAGGCGGAGGGCTTTTAATGACTCGAGTTTGCAATCTCCTTACTGCCCATGATACACACAATGATTTTCATCACATTAGCGAGGAAATAAAAAACAAATAGAAAAAAAACCTTTCTTTAGATTTCGCTGGCAACAAATCATTGTTGAGTAGTTGAGCCGCATTTAACAAATCAGGTGGTGTTGATGTCACTACAGATTCTTCCGATGAGGAAGTCATATTTAGTTTGTTTTTTTCGTACCTTTAAACAAAATACGCTTCGGAAACAACAATCAAACAAAATTAAACGAACTCGATTCGCTAAGCTAAAAGAATTTGACAACTTTTTTTTAGTCTTCCACAGATAATGCTTAGAATTGCTTTTTTTTAAACTTGTCAAATACAGGCCATTCTGCCAGATTGTACAAATTTTCAAAATGAAATTTAATAAAATAATTGCGAATGTCTCTGAAATAATGGTAAAATAGAAATATAATGCAGACAAATGTGCCGTTTAAGTTTAATTAAACAGTAAAATTGGTTTGTAGCCAAGTTTTGAATATAGGAAATAAACCTTGGCTGATTTTACACCTCCTTGGTCTGAAATGATGTACAAGTGGATTCTATATTTTAAAACTAAACTCATAACTCCCTAGGGAGTTATGAAAATCTATAACTCCCGCGGGAGCTAAGTCGGCTATAACTGCCCTAAACGCCTGCGTGTTATAAAACCCTTTCCGAGCAAGTGTGATGAAAATATGGATAACTAAAGTAAAGTAAGGTTCATGTTCAGGAGCCGCCCCCCGCTCCGCCCCCCCCGCCGCCCGCTCTCAACCCCCCCACCACCCCGCTGCCCCCCGCGCCGCTCGTGAGCGTTCCTGACGTTGAAGGTAAAAGTGGTATAGTCCTTATTTTTTGGGTAACTTATGCCCGTATCAATGAAATGATCTCAACTGTAAATGTTCGTCTCGAAATTACAGGGTACCATGACTTGACACGCCACGCCACGCTTGTATCTTGTGACACGCGTCTCAGTCAATATGACTGTATTAATTATTCAACCCTTAGTTTCTGATTCCGGTTTTATTCATGTGTCATCTTAGTAGTTTTGACAATTCCGAATGAAGTTAAATGCAAGATGCATCGAAAATATATTTTTTTATTCAAAACTAACGACCCGCCCTCGCTTCACTTCGGTTTATTTGACACTATCTAAAACCCGAACATAATCCTAAATTTATTATACGTATAAATTAAAAACCTTCCCCTTGAATCACTCTATAGATTGCTAAAAACTGCATTAAAAGTTTAAAAGATCTAAGGGTACATACAGAGGGACAGACGGTGGGCAGTGAATTTGTTTTATACTATGTAATGATTTAAAAAATAACTTTATTTAAAACTTTTATCTATTTTATGTATAAATAAAGTTTCATCCTAATTAGAATTTGAAATTTTATAGATATTGTTCCACTTTTAATACATTTCCCTTCAAAGGCCCCCCGCCTCCTAAACCGCCCCGCACCCCGCGCCCCTCTCGCGCCGGGTTCACGCGCCACAAGCGGACAAGCAAACGAACACGCACTCGCCTCGAGCTCCGCCTCCGGCTCGAGGAGGAGCGGGAGAAAAACCTGCACGAGAGGGAGACGGAGAAACTCAGGCTCAAAGCGAAAAGGATAGAAGTTGATTGTGAAACAAATATACAGTTGAAGAGGCTAGCTGATGTGGCTCAGAGTTTCATGGATAAGTTTGGGGGGTTAGTGGGGGGGCGAGGCGTGAACAGTGATGCTGGTGTCAGTTAGTGGTTGTTTTTGTAGTCCTGGAGCCGCTTGGGCTCTCGTTAAGTATTTCTTTATAGCACAGATGCCGACGACGAAGAATATCGTACATTGACCTTTAGTCCTATTGGCAACTGCGCCGTATTACTATAAGGAAAAGGTTTACAATCAATAATTTATTATCACTTAGCCAGTTTATAAAATTACAGTTGCTGAGGCCTCCCTTTAGACTTAAAAAGTCTGTGTTGGGACGCCTCGCTCTTCCAAAAATCAACATAAATGATAGGTACTTAACTTAGCATTAATAAAATAAAATATGTCCTGACTCACCGTGTAAGTGTGGGTGCGCGCGTGAGTGAGTGCATGTGTGCGTGTGCGTCTGAGTGAGTGTCTGTATGTGTCTGTGAATTGTGTATGTGTGGGTGTGTTTTGTCACTGTACTAATAGCCGGTCAGTCTCATTATAATTTTTTGTTTGATATAACTACAACACTAAAAGTAATATCTATAAATAACAATAGATAAAATACATAAACATAAGTATATACATGTATTCCTAATAAGATATAAACGTTATATTATGCGAAATATTTAAGACTGCGCCGAGCGTACGCCGGATGTACGAAAAGCAAGACCATTTGTTTAAAAATAAGCTAAAAGCATTCTTAACAAAAAAAGGGTACTACACAATTAATGAATTCCTGGACGATGCTGACTTATAAAATGTTACTTTGCCTTAATGTATTCGACCTAATAATTGCTATAGTAATCAAAAAACTTTAGAATAACACCTGTGTGACAAATGTGACAATGTAAAAGTATAATGAAAATGCGATCGCAAATATTAACACAAAACAATGTAGGTAATTTCTCACTAGAATTAAGTAATTGCTGCGCCCTACCAGGGCCCATATGAATCTAAATGTACTGTTATTAGCTTTAAGATCTTGTACAACTATGGTTTGCAATAAATGCTATGACTATGACTATGACTATGACAGTGGCGCCCTCATTACTATTATTGTGTTTTCTAATAAACTAAGGTATTTTCTTGAAATTGGTCGGTAGGTTTTTGTACTTGAAATGAAAACACAACTTTTAGGGTATATCACATAGTTTAATAACAATTCACCTTCGAGTTATCAACTTAACGGAAAAAAGTGGCCACCTTTTCCCGTTAAGCTGACTACTCAAAGGGTAATTGTATTAAAGTTTGTTACGTATCCCATAAATTGTGTTTTTACTTGCGCTACAAAAACGTATCGTCTGATTGCAAGGAAATTCTTAAGTTAGTTAGAAAACACAATAATAGTAATGAGGGCGCCACTGGACGCTCGGCGTTTGCTCGGTGCAGTCTTAATCTAATAAATTGTAAACCTTTTCAGTTTAGTAATACGGTGCATTGTTGGCAGTAGACCTAAAGGTCAATGTACGATATTCTTCGTCGTTGGCGTCCCTGCTTCATATAAGTATGTTTATTTCATTGATATTTATTTAGTTGTTTTATTTTTATTATAGACAAAGATTCAGTCTTTAACACACTTTTATTAGCTTCACTTGTGTCTAACTAACTATATATATGTTAACAAATTTATCTATCTTTGAACAGATGGACTGCTTTGATTCGTACAAATTCTGTCCTGATCTTTTGTGTAACACCTCTTACACACTCAACTATTTCAATGTGCAGGTTTCCTCTCGATGATTTTTCTACATCATAAGAGCATGTACTTAAGAGTAGTATTTAAGTTTCAAAAAGTCTGGTACATACCACCTTGTGTTCGTCCTTATCACAGACCACTTACCCTATAGACTCCGCTTCGGAACAGTTTGTCTAGTATCTCATTAAGCCAAAATGGCGGGGCGCGGGGGGCGGAAAGTGCACCGTGATTGGCTAGTTCAAAGTCAACGAATAATCAAGTGTGCGCGTCGTGGTGCGCGCCAATAGAACCATGGCAACCAATTAGTGTTCTGTGAGCATAAGCATGGCTTACGGGGGCGCCTTTGTATGCGGAGTCTATAGGGTAAGTGGTCTGTGGTACTCATACACCGTGGGAACGAGGAATCCGACAAACTTTAACCATCGATTCTAGAGCCAATTTGTAGTATATAATGTGATATAACATGTAACGCATAATTTCCAAGATATTTATTAATAAAAAAAAAAAACCATAGTTAATTTAATTTGAACTTTGTCACCTATACCTAAATGATGCGTTATTGGACTACATGTTACATCACATTATATACTACAAATTGGCTCTAGAATCGATGGTTAAAGTTTGTCGGATTCCTCGTTCCCACGGTGTATATAGCTCGCAGCCTTCTTACAGTTTTGGCATTTTGCATACTTATGGATTTTATATGGTACCGTCGAGCTGGTATGATGAAGACGGAAGGTCACCACAGGAACTCCTCAATAGGTCATGGTAGACCTGTCCAGTGTGGACTCATATGACGCGTGTTTTAAGGGCGATTTTATCAGCAGTGTTAAAATACTTTCGGCAAAGAAATAAAGTTTTTATTTTGTTAAGTTTTAGATGTAAATAAATATTTGTGATCTCGTAATAAGCGTAAATATGAATTAATACATAGCTACGTATGTTCCTATTAACCCGGAGAGATATTTAATTATTTTATATAGGTACGATAAATCGTACAAAATATTTTTAACATGAAATACTAATAAATTTTAATACCAGTAATGTTTTTGATTTTATTTTGTTACATTTCTAATTTCTCTGGAGTACAGTACGGACAGTTCTTTGGGTGGGTCGAGTTTTTGTTGTTGTTATTCAGTCCCGTGAGCCAGGAGACAGCAGTGATAGGGTTTCTCAGAAACGTGTTATACACTCAGAGGAAAACACAAAATAATGGGTTTGTATTCGTCAATACTGATTTTTAGTGAACTTATATACTTTGAAATCATAGTTTTAAAGAGTGACCCAGGAGACGTCACTATGGCAACGAGCTACAACAAAAGTAGATTGACCCCTTTAATAGTAATCGTATAGTCTGGCAAAAAAGTCATGAAATGTGTTTTTTTTATGGCATTGAGAAGAAAAACAGGCCACCTGATGGTAAGTGGAAACTGTGACCCATAGACATTTGCTTTCACAAGACTGCAAATGCGTTGCCAACCCTGAGGACTAAGATAGAATGCCTCTATGCTAGTCATTTCACCGGCTGTCTTATCCCCAAACCGGAACACAACAATGCGAACACTGCTGTTTAGTCTTAGATTGATTTGAAAGGGATGACACTACAGTGATGCCACTTTTTAATTTCAACGCTTTCTTGCCAGACTATATATGCTCGTTTTTCTATGAATGATAGCGACACAATAATCAGTAGCGTGGGCCCGTATTATGATGACCTTTATCACGGTGGATACCGACCAATTTGTGTAATGTTTAGTATCATTTATTTATTTTTTTTTTAAGTCTAGGGTAAAAGTAAGTTAGAAATCAATGTTATTCTCAGGTTTGAGGTTATAAATTGTACTGGAAGGACAGCGCCCTATTTCACACGTGACCGGTGACAATTCGTTATACATTGCAAAGTTAACACACTGATACATGACTGGGTATCATATAAACTGCGCAATGTACACTGAAATGTCACCTGTCATTGTCGGGATGGTGAAATAGGGGGCCAGGATTGACTATATGACAAATAATACAAACGCATATAATGTACATGATTTATTGACAGTACCTACTCGGGCCATTCTACTTTTCGTTGTACATAACTTTTGGCCACGCTCTCACTAAACTATTTTTATTTCAACAAACGGTAAAGTGCTGCTTTTTCTAACTTAAAACTAGAAAAGGGACGTCAATAAGCTTATATATAGAATTAACCTAATTCATAAAAAGTTATTTGTAATAACTATAAAGTGAGTAACGCAGTGGACGTTGATGTCCCCGCCTTTTCTATGGAAAATGTGCAATTTACCACTGAGTTACCAAGATTCTTCAGCGATAATTGAGTAATTTAAGATATTTTTTTTTTAAAACCGTTAAACGTAAACATTCTAAGTTCACGTTATTTGTTTATTCGCGGATTCATCATTTGGTATACTTTTTATCGGACGATAGCAAAAATGTACACTGAAAAGTAGAATGGCCCACTCCCTAAACCTACGTCAATGTACAATCGTCATTACACGTTATAAAATTGTTGTAAACTCGTAGGAGATTCTAAAATTCACGTCATCTCTCTTAAGTAAACAAGTGTCGTCTATCTCGCTCGGGCACTAAAACTTTACATGACCTAAACATACAACACCGACAACTATAATAAGAAAACGGAATTTTAAGAGATAATTTGACAGGTAGTGATTTTGAATATCGATAGATTACTTATCGATCCTTGTGACCTAAAATAGTAATCGTTACTAGTTTAGCTTGTAAAAATATACTATTACAATATAAGTAATAAACATTGAACAATTATTGATTCAATTTGAATTATCTACTATTTGCTATTATTACTTACAAGGAAAATAAAATTAATCTGTGTGCTATAGCTATATTTTTTATAAGATGAAATAAACTGACAGTTCACGAGTCGTCCTTTAGAAAGATAACAGAAAATTATAACTTCACAAGTCAACATATTGATTTTACAAATAAAACAGCTAGTATTAATTTTAACTACACATGAAGTCAGTATATTTCATCTTATAAAAATATGACTATAGTGCCCGGCCGATAAGAAGTCAATCCTGACAGCTGTCATCGCAGTACAATTTATAACCTATTCTTGTGTTTGAGGTTATAATTTCTACTGAAATGACAGATGTCAGGATTAACTTCATACCGGCTGGGCACTATAGGTGACTGTTATCGATAAGTGATTCTATCGACATACGAAATCACTACCACTTGTCATAATGCACAAAAGTGTAATCGCACCACAGTTTGTACATAGTAACATTAAAAAAACAACCAGGTCTTATAGCAAACAAAATAACAACTCATTTATTTGTAACAATACTTTTTACGTACATACAATAGTTAACATACGATTTATTTACATTATTATAAATCTACAATACTTGTTCTGTTCAATTTTCGTTGCACTTATGGCTTACTTACTTGTAAAGGTGGGCGCCATCATATTTTAATAACTTTATATTATTATGTGAGTACCCACTTTTCATAAAAAAAAAAGCTTGGTAGGTCACTACCTGTAAGGCCATATTTGTGTGATGAACGGGAGTGTTTGTTCCTGAGTCTTCGATGTTTTCTATGTATTTAATTAGGTACGAGTATGTATTTCTCTAAAGTATAAGTAAATGTATCGTTGTCTAGTAGGTACCCATAGTACAAGCCTGGGGCTTATAGTTTGGGACTAGCTCAATTTGTGTGAGATTCGTCCCCAAATATTTATTAATTAATACACACATTTAAGTTGACACCGGTACAAGTACATAGAGCTCGGCAAAAAAAAATATTCTCAGGGCAGCGAACATCTTGGATAGAATAGACTGCGCCGAGCGTACGTAGGATGTACAGTGGCGCCCTCATTACTTTTATTGTGTTTTCCAATAAACTAAAGTATTTACACCTTCGAGTTATTAATTTAACGGAAAAAAGTGGCCACCTTTTCCCGTTAAGCTGACTGCTCAAAGGGTAATTGTTCTTGAAGTTTTTACGTATCCCATAAATTGTGTTTATACTTGCGCTACTTAAACATTTCGTCTGATTGCAAGGAAATTCTTTAGTTAATTAGAAAACACAATAACAGTAATGAGGGCGCCACTGGACGCTCGGCGTTTGCTCGGCGCAGCCTTAAAGCAGTAGTTTTTTTGCGTTGGTATTTTTATGTTGCTTATTTTTTAATTCACGAAAGATTGTGCAAAGTTTGTACCTTCGTTGATTATAAAGAGATTTAAGTCTTTTTTTTATTAAAGGGAATGTTCAGAATGGTCCAAAAATAATTCGATACCGGTTCAAGTCTTAATGCCTCGTTCAAGATCACGGTTGTGAAGACTTCGTGGACCGTTTGCCGCAATGCTCGCAAGAGCGAGGCTCCTCTCCCGTATGAACTGGGACATCAAATTGAAATGCACTTTTTTTTCTGTCTTTTCTTTTTGAATGTTTGTCTTGTCTTTTTGAATGTTTTACATATTTCTAGATGAAATAATCTTCTGTGTATATTTAAAATACAGTTAATCAATGTGACGCACCTACTTATAGTTTAAAAATTGCAACATTTATGAACTGACTTTAATCATAAGACAAGACGAAAAATATAACGTGGTGCGTCAAAAACGGCGCCATGTTATTACTATGACCCCGTCTTTTGTTTACGTAACGACACCGTTATATACGCACCGTTAAGCAGCGTTATAGGTGACACCACATTCTTCATCCATTAAGTAGCAGTTGTTGTATAAAATTGGATCATGTTGCCAATACCACGGCACCCTCGTTAGTACAAGCGGTATGCCAAATTAAACTTTTGTTGATTATCAGACAGGAATCTAGGGGGCAAAATTTCATGACTGGTAGGGATTTCCTATATCGATAAACTCGATTATCGATGCTTTTGCCATGTACTAGTGATCGCCCCCAGCATTGTATGTAAGTATTGTTCTGAAGACGAGTGTGTTAAAAAAATGTTATGCCCCAATCACCTCCACAGAATTAAAAAGTCATTTAGCCAAATGGATTTACCAGCCAAGACGGAGAAGTTTAACGGCCGAAAATTTGGTTCAAATTCTGATCGTTTATTTTAACAATTGTAGATCAAACAGTAATGAAGAAAAAAATATGATGAGTAAAGTATCAAAAATTGTTTTGAAAAAAAAAGAAGAGAATTACGTTATTATTTTGATTAATTTTAATCTATACTTATATTTCTTAGTTTGTTTGTTTGAACGCGCTAATCTCAGGAACTAATGGTCCGATTTGAAAAAATATTTCAGCGTTAGATAGTACATTTATCGACGAAGGCTATATATCATACTCTCATAAACTGAAGCGAAGCGAGGCCGGGTCGCTAGTAAAAATATATTTTTGCAAACAAAACTTGGAGTGATCACTGGTATATAGAACAAGCATCGATAAGTGAGTTTATCGATATAGGAACTCCCTACCTGTCATAAAATTTTGCCTCCTAGATTTCTATGTCTGTTGATTATAAACTATAAACAGGGTTTTCTTCCAGTATGGTCCAGTACTAATTTAACATCGGTCCTTTTTAAAGCACTATTTGTTCTGGTCACACTGCGTCCCCCCCGGCCAGGCGGGCGCGGGCGCGGGTCACTCGGCCTTGAGCCGCGCGCCGCGGTTGCGGGGCGGCGCCGGGAGCTTCTTGTGCACGTACTTCACGTGGGTGTGCACGGAGCCCGACTGCGTGAACGTTTTGCCACAGATTTCGCAAGAGAAAGGTTTCTCTCCCGTGTGAACCTGCGGGGAACAAGTTATACTTAAGAAACAAAACAAGAATCGAGAGTCGTAAGAGGCAACTAAGGGAATAAAGGCGATGGGCTTGCAACCTGTCACTAATATACACTGGTAAATATCTTAGCCTGTTTGTGCAAAATGTGGTTACAGAATGAACAACAGGTTTTTAGAGTTGTTGGCAATTCTGTAGCTCTGCCTACCCCACTCTGGGAATGAAGGCGTGAACGTATGTATGTAGGTATGTATGCACTAGAACAACTAGTGAACGTTTTCTTACAATTGTCGCAAGAGCAAGGTTTCTCTCCCGTGTGAGAACAACCTATCAAAACGAAAACTTTAAGCGACTTTCTGTTCATTATCAGGTGTAAATCCACTAAAGTAAGAGATTAGTGACATTTGCGAGTTTAAAACGAAGACAGGGACACTTCGTTCACCCTTTACAAGTCATTAAAAAAGCATACATAGAAACATACATACAATTTAAAAACATATTTGAGCTCAAATAAATTTTGGTAAAGTATTAATAGTTAATAAAATTTTCGATTCCCACCCCACATATATCCTCTTTCATATTACATGTCGAAAATTTCAAATTTATGAGGAGCCCGCTGTTTTCCATAATTGTTTTTGATCATAACGACATCTGACGGCAACATGTATCAACCGACGCCAGCGCCACCAGCGTCACAAGCGGAACTAAAGTGGTCTACATCGCGCTAACGAAGTTTCTCCAGTCGGTTGACATATAACCCACTTCCAACTTCATCCTAATGGACTTCGGTCCCCAGGCATAACACCCGCCTGGAGGGAGATCTCTCTATTGTCCTCTCTCCTTCTACATAATTACTTTGTTGACATAATCATTGACACTCAGTAAACTTTATAGAATTTCTGAATTATCTTACGGTTAGGTTAAGTTTGATCTATAAAAATCCTAAGAATAAAACAATTAATAGACAAAAAAAAATACAAATCCGTATACAACTACAGGTCCCTATTTCACCATAGTGATAATGACAGGTGACAGGTGACAATTCGGTATACATTGCAAAGTTAACAAGCTTTCACATTACTGGGATTCATATCAGTTCCGCCACGTACACTGAAACGTCACCTGTCACCTGTCATTGTCATGATGGTGTAATAAGGGGCAGGACTCACGGTCTTGTGTTTGTTCAGCATCGTCTTCTGCGTGAACGCCTTCCCGCACAGGTCGCACTTGAAGGGCCGCTCGCCCGTGTGCTTCAACAGGTGCGTCTGGAGAGGGAGACACACACATCACCAGGGATCGAAAATTCAGATCGATATTTATCTAAAGTTGGCAAAATCCCGGAAAAAGTTGAGTGAATATGGCGTCGGCTTCTTAAAAACATTATTTTAATATTATAATTTCTGGGATTCTACAAAACGTTTATTTTAATTATTTAACATCACTACATAGTATAAAACAAAGTCGCTTCCCGTTGTCTGTCCCTATGTATGCTTAGATCTTTAAAACTACGCAACGGATTTTGATGCGGTTTTTTTTAAAAGATAGAATGATTCAAGAGGAAGGTTTATATGTGTAATATTTTTTTATTTTATGTTCTGGTGTTACAGAAAACTCATATAAACCGAAGCGAAGCGAGGGCGGGTCGCTAGTTTAGGATAAAACGTTACGTCAATTTGCTCCTCAGACTTCGTTAGGTTAAGTTAGATGTGTTACCCGTAAAATAAATAACATTTTTGGTAAATCTTAATTTAACAAAATAACTTCAAATGTTGAATGTCGATACTTAATTACGGATTTATGTTGGCTTAATTTATTTATTCCTAAATCCCGGGAACTTTGTTAATAAATTAATATTGAGTCCGCCTCCATACAATTGAACAACGCCGCCGCCAAAGATTAGGTAAATATCGATCCGAATTTCCAATCCTTGCACATCACTCACTAGTCGAATACACACGGAGACTGCCACATTAGGCAGGGACCACACCAATGCTTAAAAAACGGTGACGGTACGGAATCGCAGTGACGCGTCGTATTAGCACCGTTATTGACGCACGCTCCCCACACCACTGCTTAAGACTGCGCCGAGCAAACGCCGAGCGTCCAGTGGCGCCCTCATTACTATTATTGGGTTTTCTAATTAACTAAAGAATTTCCTTGGAACCAAACAAAATGTGTTTGTAGCGCAAGTATAAACACAATTTATGGGATACGTAACAAACTTTAATAACAATTACCCTTTGAGTAGTCAGCTTAACGGGAAAAGGTGGCCACTTTTTTTCAACAAGTTAATAACTCGAAGGTGAATTGTTATTAAACTATATGATATACCCTATAAGTTGTGTTTTCATTTGTAGTACAAAAACATTTCTTCCAATTTCAAGAAAATACTTTAGTTTATTAGAAAACACAATAAAAGTAATGAGGGCGCCACTGTACATCCGGCGTACGCTCGGCGTAGTCTTAACGTTGCGTATATCACGGTACGTCAAAATTGACGCCATGTTATTACTATAACACATTCTTTTGTTTACGCACCGTCTGCGAATCTTGAGCACCGGTATGGGGAGCGTGCGTCAAAAACGGTGCTAATACGACGCGTCACTGCGATTCCGTACCGTCACCGTTTTTTAAGCATTGGTGTGGTCGCTGCTTTAAGCTGCGATCCCACCAATCCTTAACGGTGTGTATATTACGGCACAGATCAAATAATACAAGTACAAATACCCAATTTCATAGAGCAAAAGCGTGCCGTCCTAATGTAGGCAATTCTGTAGGCAATTTTTGTCGCGTATTTTCACCAGTAGATGCCGTATCTGAGCACCACTGCTATGACGCTGGCAGCCTACCTAATAGTTTTAGTAACATATTGAGATATTACCAGATGGCATTGACTTCAAGAAAATTGTTAACTTTAAAAATGATAAAGAAAATTGATGTCTTTAAAAAATTCTATGTCATCGGCTAATCGCTATAAACCTACGTATCACATTGTGGTAGTGTTTTATTAATTCAGAGCAACATCTGCCCTGATTAATGATTGATTCCATGGCGCCATCTAGTGACAGTACCCAATAAGACGTAGCAAGCTTGAAAGCTCACAAGAATTGTATGAGATTAATGGAGTAAATATAAATTTTAATGCATTTATTAAACTTATAAAATATACTCTTATTTTATGTAGAGAAGGATGTTTTTGATATAATTATGATACGTTGAATTTATTAAGGTGTAAAAATCATTCAATCTTCACGATACGCCATCTATGATTTTATTAAAGTAATAATTAGTAATAAAATAGTAATAACCTGGCGCCGTTTTTGACGCACCGTAATATAAGCATCGTTAAGCAGCGGTGAGGGCGCACCTTTATTCTAACTTTTAAGGTAGAAAAGGCACTAAAATTGGTCTTGTTAACACAGAAGTTAGAGAAGGGGCAAATACTGTGATAATAAACTGACATTGAGCAGTTGATCAATCTGCAAATTCAAAACTGATGTAATATTTGATTTATAGTATACTCGTACAAAAAAGAAAGAAAAATACTAGAAAAGGGCCGTATCGTACCCGAAACCGACGTGCGTGCATGACTCGATGTACGAATGTGAAAGAAGCGAAAGAAATATGTCAAGATCGTAGCAAGTGGAAAGAAGTGGTCTCTGCCTACCCCTCTGGAAAACAGGCGTGATTTAATGTATGTATGTATGTATTTCCAAATCTAAAGTATTCTTCAGTTATTGATTTGTTTGAAAACATATTTTTTTGTGCTTTTAGCACACTACTGTAATGAAACTTCACGCACTTTCAGAATTTTCGTTCGTTCTTGATTCTGTGTTCCGTTCATCAATATGTTCGATACTTGTTTTAAATTAATAAGTATAAAGAAACAAGATAACGAAGGATACCTACGTTATTACAAAGTATGGTTAGCAACCCTAGACCCATAGTACAAGCCTAGAGTTTAATGTGGGACTTGCTCAACCACTCGTAGTAGGGTGAATATTTGGCGTTTCAACCGCCGTCATTATTGTTTTCGCATATTATTCAATATAAACTCAATAACTTTCTTGGTTTTTTAAATGGAATGGATACTACCCCCGGGTCCGCTGATTTTGACATCAAAAATTGCTGGTAGTTATCATTATTTTCGTCAATGTATTAAAGAGAATAATGACGGCGGTTGGAACGCCCGAATATTCACCCAGTATCTTGTCGTGTCATGTCGTGTTGTGTCCTGTCGTGTCGTGTCGTGTTGTGTCCTGTCGTGTCGTGTTGAGTCGTATCGTGTCGTGTTGTGTCCTGTCGTGTCTTGTTGTGTCCTGTCGTGTCGTGTCGTGTTGTGTCCTGTCGTGTCGTGTCGTGTTGTGTCGTGTCGTGTTGTGTCCTGTCGTGTCGTGTCGTGTTGTGTCCTGTCGTGTCGTGTCGTGTTGTGTCCTGTCGTGTCGTGTCGTGTACCTGCAGTCCCTTGTGCGTGGCGTACCGCAGCGGGCAGTGCGGGCAGACCAGCGGCTTGTCGCCCGTGTGCGACCGGATGTGGTACTGCGCGGAGAAACACACGTTACGCTGCGGTACTTAGAGGGGTAGGGGTCGGGTTGCATAAAGTTTAAAGTCATATTTTTGATGGGCATACAAGGATTCGTCATACTCATCATTGCGCATAACTGTAAATTGTCATACATTTATGCGCATAAAGTTTTTAATCATAATGTTTAAGAACATATTGTGTAACGCGCATATAATTATTTAACCATAGTTTATACGTAATGACGTAATATTCATTTAATAACAAGCTTTTCCGCTCTTTTATAAAAAAAAATAACCCTAACCTATCCGCGATCTGAGTCGGTTTTATCATATTATGACTAAATAAATGTATGACATTCTACATTATGGTTAAACCAATTATGACTCCGTATAATTATGACAGGGAACAATTTTGCCTAGTAAATTATGAGCATCAACTTTATGCGTAAAGTGTTATGACAATCGATATTATGACAATAGTTGTTATGCGACCAGACCGCCATCCGTACTAGAGATGTGTGGTTCACGAGAATTCTCAGGAACGACGCAACTTTCGTATGGAAAATGACGAGAATTCTCGAAAGCGGCACATCACTATGCGGTACACATTACAGACTACAGCCTCTAAACTACTTATGTACGGGTCTATATTTATTCGGATAATTTTATTGTAATATAAACGTCGAGCGTCCAGTGGCGCCCTCATTACTATTATTGTGTTTTCTAATTAACTAAAGATTTTCCTTGCAATTATACGATACGTTTTTGTAGCGCAAGTAAAAATACATTTTATGGTATACGTAACAAACTTTAAGAACAATTACCCTTTGAGTAGTCAGCTTAATTGGAAAAGGTGGCCACTTTTTTCCGTTAAGTTGATAACGCGAAGGTGAATTGTTATTAAACTATGTGATATACCCTATAAGTTGTGTTTTTATTATTTTGTAGTACAAAAACCTACCGACCAATTTCAAGAAAATACTTTAGTTTATTAGAAAACACAATAATAGTAATGAGGGCGCCACTGTACATCCGGCGTTCGCTCGGCGCAGACTTAAATATTTCGCATAATATAACGTTTATTTCTTATTAGGGATATTATGTGTATTTTGTCTATAGATTTTTATAGATATTACTTTTAGTGTTGTACTTATTTGGCTATTTGTTGTAATTAATTATTTCTCAATCGCTCAAAGGTTAACTCCCTGTTGTATTTATTTTTTATAATTGTTATCTCTTTTGTTTGTACAATAAAGTGTTTACATACATACATACATGTTTTATGATTTTGATAGCAGCCTTCGTCGGTAAAGGGTCATTATATGAGCCAATATGGACCCGGGTAAAATAGTATCGTATGGCCTCAGCTGGCAGCTGGCAACTCACCTGCAGCCCGACGGGCGTGGAGTAGTGCTTGGGGCAGTGCGGGCAAGCGTGCGGCTTCTCGCCCGTGTGCGACCGGATGTGGTACTTCAGCGCGATGTTGTTCTGGAAACACGCCGTAGTAGGAAACAATAATAAGACATTACACAATCGTATCATAATAAAAGTTCGAAATACATAATAATTCATAATATAAAATGGTGTGTTTACAATAAAATGTACATAATGCAGCAGGGACCAGTGACCTTGACCTTGAACTTAAGATCAACCTGGGTAGCTCAATCTCAAGGCCAAATACATGGCACTTATTGAACATGAAATGGTTGTACTTGTGGCTCGTCTTGGGCAGGCAACGGTGACCTTCACCTTGACCTTGATATCGACCTGGCAGCTCACCTGGCACTTGCTGCACATGAATTTGTCCCCGTAGCGGTCGTACTTGCGTCTCGTGACCTTCACCTTGACCTTGACATCGACCTGGGAGCTCACCTGGTACTTCTTCCCGCACATGCCGCACATGAAGTTGTCCCCGTAGCGGGCGTACTTGCGGCTCGTGACCTTCACCTTGACCTTGACATCGAACTGGGAGCTCACCTGGCACTTCATGCCGCACATGTCGTCCATGAAGTTGTCCCCGTAGCGGGCGTACTTGCGGCTCGTGACCTTCACCTTGACCTTGACATCGACCTGGGAGCTCACCCGGCACTTCATGCCGCACATGTCGCACATGAAGTTGTCCCCGTAGCGGGCGTACTTGCGGCTCGTGACCTTCACCTTGACCTTGACATCGACCTGGCAGCTCACCTGGCACTTCATGCCGCACATGTCGCACATGAAGTTGTCCCCGTAGCGGGCGTACTTGCGGCTAGTGACCTTCACCTTGACCTTGACATCGACCTGGGAGCTCACCTGGCACTTCTTCCCGCACATGTCGCACATGAAGTTGTCCCCGTAGCAGTCGTACTTGCGGCTCGTGACCTTCACCTTGACCTTGACATCAACCTGGGAGCTCACCTGGCACTTCTTCCCGCACATGTCGCACATGAAGTTGTCCCCGTAGCGGTCGTACTTGCGGCTCGACTTGGGCAGCCGCCGCGTGATCTTGACCTTGACCTTGACATCGACCTGGGAGCTCACCTGGCACTTCTTCCCGCACATGTCACACATGAAGTTGTTCCCGTAGCGGGCGTACTTGCGGCTCGTGACCTTCACCTTCACCTTGACATCGACCTGGCAGCTCACCTGGCACTTCTTCCCGCACATGTCGCACATGAAGTTGTCCCCGTAGCGGTCGTACTTGCGGCTCGACTTGGGCAGCCGCCGCGTGATCTTGACCTTGACCTTGACATCGTCCTGGGAGCTCACCTGGCACTTCTTCCCGCACATGTCGCACATGAACTTGTCCCCGTAGCGGGCGTACTTGCGGCTCGTGACCTTCACCTTGACCTTGACATTGACCTGGGAGCTCACCTGGCACTTCTTCCCGCACATGTCGCACATGAAGTTGTCCCCGTAGCGGTCGTACTTGCGGCCCGACTTGGGCAGCCGCCGCGTGATCTTGACCTTGAGATGCACTCGCTCGTAGTGCACGGCGCGGGACGCCTCCGTCACGAACGTCATATCACACTGCCAACGATTAATGTTAAATATAATAATATAGGCTGGTTTTTAAATATCTATCCGAATTTCCGATCCCTGGTTATTATGGCGGAATTACTAACAAACATAAAAAAATAACAAGAATGTCAAATATTAAAGGGTCCCCCCCTTTTTTTCTACATGTTTTTATTTTTGTTGTATCGTAAAACTATGGATACTAAATAAGTCACTTGACCCCCATACGTCTAGAGGAAACGTCGCAACGTACCTCCTGGCACTGCGTCTCCCTCGAGCGGTGCACCTCTCGCATGTGGTCCTGCAGCCCCTTGTCGTCCTTGAAGCTCGCGCCGCACAGCGCGCACGCGCTGCGAACACCACGCACGAACAACACGAATTAAATACAGTTAAATGAATTAGTAATTATTAATTATTCGTTATTTAGTAGTGGTAGGAGCTTGTGCAGGGTGCGTCTGGATCGCTACTACCAAGCTGATTCTTATAGGCTTATTTTTATTAGCCAATAGTCCGCATGCTTGAAACAATCCATTGACTACTAGTGCTAGAACACGACTTGTGCTAGAACAGGACTAGTGCTAGAGCACGACTAGCGCTAGAACATGACTTGTGCTGGAACACGACTTGTGCTAGAACACGACTTGTGCTAGAACACGACTTGTGCTAGAACACGACTTGTGCTAGAACACGACTTGTGCTAGAACACGACTTGTGCTAGGACATGATTTGCGCTAGAACACGAGTTGTGCTAGAGAACATGGCTCACCAGATGTTCTGGCAGCCATCCGCGGCGTGCGCGCTGTGCCGCGAGAGTGCGTACTGGCTGGCGAACTGCACGCCGCACTGCTTGCAGCACGCGGACCCGCCCTCCGCCGGCTGCTGTTGGGGAACGTCACGTCACGTCAGTCAATACTTTTGAGAAGACAAATAAGGCTTAATTTTATACCATTTTGGTACCGACCCGTCCGTGTCAACAGACAGACCCGCCCGTGTCTATAGACAGACCGACCCGTCCATGTGTAAAGACCGACCCGTCCATGTGTAAAGACCGACCCGTCCGTGTCAACAGACAGACCCGCCCGTGTCTACAGACAGACCGACCGGCCCGTGTTTATAGATAGACCCATCCGTTTCTACAGCCCGACTCACCCGTATCTATAGACCGACCCGCCCGTGTCTGCAGACAGACCGACCCGCCCGTGTCTATAGATAGACCCACCCGTTTCTGCAGACCGACTCACGCGTATCTATAGACCGACCCGCCCATTTCTGCAAACCGACCCACCCGTGTCTACAGAGAGACCGACCCGCCCGTGTCTATAGATAGACTCGCCCGCATCTGCAGACTGACTCACCAGTATCTATAGACCGACCCACCCGTGTCTATAGATAGACTCGCCCGCATCTGCACACCGACCCACCCGTATTATGTAGCCGCGATTAGAAAGGAATTAGAGGTGACAGTTTTACCATATACTTACGTCAAAGTGCATATGAATTGACAGCTATTCCAATTACAAACTAATCGCGGTTTCATAATATCTATAGACCGACCCGCCCGTGTCTGCACACCGACCCACCCGTATCTATAGACCGACCCCCCGTGCCTACAGCGAGACCACACCTGACAGTCCTGCCGGTGCGACTTCTTCTTGTGCAGCGCGAGCCCGAGCGCGCCGAGGAACGCCTCGCCGCACACGTCGCACGCCTTGTTCTCGTTGGGGTGCTGGATGCGGACGTGGGTGCCGAACGTCGACCGCTTCCTGGAATCATAATATTCTGATTAATCCTCGACCTAATTACCAATCAATTAATGTATTAACATACCTACATACATTAAATCACGCCTGTTTCCCAGAGGGGTAGGCAGAGACATTGATAGCGTATGTAATAAGCTAAATCGTTTTGTGTTTGCCCTGAAAAGATTGAGAGAGACTGTCTCCAAAGAAGCTGCTCTAACGGCATACCACGGTTATGTTTCCTCTGTGCTCAGCTATGGCTTAATATTGTGGGGAAACTCGGTAGCAATTGAAAGAGTATTCAAAATTCAAAAGAAATGTGTTAGAGTAATTTGTAATGCTAGGTGGGACGACAGTTGTGTCCCACTATTTAGGAAACTAAATATTTTACCACTGCCATGTTTGTACATAAGGGACGTATGTGTTTTTGTCAACTCCCACCCAGCGTACTTTAAGAAACGCAGTGAAGTGATACCGAGGAAGACAAGAGCACATATCATGTCTCTTTTGTATAAACCCCCATGTCGCAAAGATATCTATAAAAGAAACATTTTTAATATGAGCATAGAAATTTTTAATAATTTACCAGAGAATTTAAGAATTTTGTCGGGAAATAGATTTAAATGTCGGTTAACAACATGGTTGATGGAGAAATGTTTCTACAGTGTCAAGGATTATGTAAATTTTAAGGAAATATGAAATATATTAAATGTCGATATTGACCATAATAAAATGTATTTATAAATTAGTACCTAATGTAAATTATAAAATAGAATTTGTAAATTATGAAATAGAATTTGTATATACGTACGACTAACATTTGTACGCATGCTTGCATGCTGAATACAAGTGCAAAAATAATTATAACACCTTATAATACTGTATTCTGACAAATAAATTATTTTGATTTGATTTGATTTGATTTGACCACTTCTTTCCACTTGCTACGATCTTGACAAAATGTTTTCGCTTCTTCCACATTATCATACATCGAGTCATGCACGCACGTCGGTTTCGGGTACTTAAGATTCGGCCCTTTATCAGTATTTCTCCGATTTGACTCAAAAAAGTACGCCTAGGGCGGCCCCTTCCGACCCGTCCACTCACTTTCGATCTGTATATCTCTTTCGTCAATCTTCTTTCATCCATCCTTTCCAAATGACCGAACCATCGAAGCATGCCATGCATTAATGTATTGATCATTTGAATAAAACAAAAATGATACTATTCACAATTCATAAATTTAAGTCTACCAAATAACCTTACATTACACTTACTTGAAGGTGCTCCCGCAGTACTGGCACTCGTACCGGTGTCCCCGGTGCTCCTTGGAGTGCGTCATGGCGTGCGACCTACAAACATCGTAGCGATTAACGAAACACGGCCGGTCGGTCGGTCGGTCGGCATACACTAGCTTAATTCACAAGTCGGTCGGTCGGCCCGGTGGTCCGTTGATCGGTCGGGCAGTCGGTCGGTCGGTCCGTCGGTGGATCGGTCGGTCGGCCCGGCGGTCCGTCGATCGGTCGGGCAGTCGGTCGGTCGGTCCATCGGTCGGTCGGTCGGTCGGTCGGTCGGTCGGTCGGTCGGTCGGTCGGTCCGTCGAGCAGTCGGTCGGTCCATCGGTGGATCGGTCGGTCGGTCGGTCGAAAGGTCGGTCGAAAGGTCGGTCGGTCGGTCGGTCGGCATACACTAGTCTAAACCTTAAATCAAAAGTCGGTCGGTCGAACGGGCCGTCAGTCAATTGGACGGGCAGTCCGTCGGTCGGTCGGTGGGCATGCACTAGCCCAAGCCACTAGTCGGCCGTTCTGTCGGTCGGTCTCCCGTGCCACCGCAGGTTAGGACGGCGACAGCGGGCGCACTCACCGATCCCTGGCGGTGAACCCGCAGTGCTGGCACAGGAAGCGCAGGCGGTGCGTCTCGAGGTGGCGCCGCAGGATGCCCGGGATGCGGAACCGGCAGCGGCACAGGGTGCACTCGTGCGGGCCGATGCTCTGCATACAATTTAATGTGCAATGTGAAATATACGCAAACTGCAAGTTTCTAAATAATGTCTAATGTTGCTTTTTTTGCACTACGAATATGTCTTAAGTGTTGCACTCTGTATTTGAAAAGAAAAATGAGTTTAAGTTTTGTTTCTTTGTAAATATAAGATGCCCTTAAACTTTTGACCTTAATGTACACCCCAATCCTTAACTTTGACCTAGGATGATCTTAACATAAGATGACCTTGAATTAGTGGCATTGATATAGGACTACCTTAATCTATAACTCTGACCTATAATGACCTTGAATTAGTGACCTTAATTTACAACTAACATTATCTAAAAAAATTAGTTAAGATGACCTTGAATTAGTAACTTCGATCTATAACTACCTTAATCTATAACTTTAATCTAAGATGACTTCGAAATAAGATGCCTTTGAATTAGCAACGATCTACAATCGATTTTATTCTTTAACCTTGACCTAAGATGACCTTGAGTTGATGACCTTGTCTACAACAACCTTGACCTTCAATATTGACCTTAAATAAAAAATCCCCCACCTCGTCATGGTGCTTCTCATTGTGGTTCCGCAGCGTCTCCTCGGAGTAGAACCCTCTGAAGCACCGCTCGCACTTGAACGTGGAGTTCCTGAAGTTGTCCCGCTCGCGCCGCGCCGCCATGTCCGCCGCCTGCTGCTCCCGCGTCAGGATCACCACGTCGAAGTTGTACTCCTTCTCGAAAGCGGGGAAGTCCTCGTCGCGAATTTTCATGTTTTTTCTGCGTTCTATCGTTTCTGTTTTTACTTTTTTTACCTGTGGATGAATGGGATGGAAACAGGGTAGCTATGATTGCATGTTAAATGTCGCGCTTGACGATGTTATACAACGATACTTTTCTATTTAACAGCCTTGGCAACCTTGATATAACTTGACCTTGACCTTCAACTTAACCTCAAGGTGACCTTGACATTGACCTTGAGGTACTGGACTGTTGGAATGCGTACATATAGCCGAAACAAGCACGCAAAGGTCCTTTAGACAACCTTAATTTGGTAACGTAATTAGCAACCCGCCCTCGCTTCGCTTCGGTTTACCATATTTATTATACATTACAACCTTCCCCTTGAATCACCCATTAAATTCGATAGCCTAACCTAACCTACCGATAGCGGAAGATCCTCTAAAAACCTAGCAATTCTCCCTCCGCGCCGTCGTTTGCGAGGGCAAGCGCTCGCGCATTCGACTACGACAACCTAACCTATACCTCGGACGTTATCATCTAAGCTCTGGGGCCATAAACTAATTAGTGAACAAACAAAGAGAGAGATCTCCTAACCTCTCAAGAGCGAGCGAGATGTGCGAAAAAAGGTTTTCTCAAAAATTACAGGAAAAGTTGACATTACTATCTATTATATTGGGATGCGAAGTACATAGTTTACTGATAGATCTCAAATTAAAAAAAAAAAATTGCGTGCTCGCTACACAAGCACGCAATGTTGCATACAAATTTCATTATTACTATCTAGTATCAAACTTTTTAAAAAGTCAAAACGGCCTTAATAAAATGAGGGCATAAGTCTTATACATCCAAATTTTGTTCGGAACATAACTTTTTTATCTGTGTCTCGAATAGCTTGAGTAGTATTAAAAAAAAGCTTGCGTTTCTCCTTGTCATAAACATAAAGGCGGTAAAGAGTAATAGTTTTTTGTTATGTGAAGCTTGCTTGTTTACTTTACTCCAACACAATTTTTTTCTTGCGATTTTTGAGAAAAGCACTATATATGCCTCGGCAGGTACGGCAATTGCGGGCCTCGTATTTTTAAGGACTCGCAAGCTCGTCCGTTTAAACCAATCCTCGCCCCGCAATTACCTGCTTCACTGCCTAGGCAGTAATGTACTATTAATAGCCCCAGAGCTCAGATGATTTTGACCCGACTATAACTTACCTTTGTTTTCCGAAGGACCTTCTTCTTCCTGCTGGCCGGCTTGGGCGCGGCCCCCTCGCGCGCGGCCTGCTGCCCCCCCTCCCCCTCCCCCCGCCCCGCCGGCTCCCCCTGCGCGGCCTTCTCGCCGCGCAGCTCGCTCAGCGTCATGTCGTCGTTCGAGTCGTCCTCGTACTTGAGGCTGAGGTGGTCGCTGTCACAGGCTTCGGCCACGTCCTCGGCTATTGACAAAGTAGATATACGTGGCCTATTATGTGTTTAGCGGGTGGTAGGACCTTGTGCAGGGTCCGTCCGGATCGCTACCACCATCTTATCCATTAACCTACCGCCAAACAGCAGTGTTCGCATTGCTGTGTTCCGGTTTGGGGATAAGACAGCCGGTGAAATGACTAGCATAGAGGCATTCCATCTTAGTCCTCAGGGTTGGCAACGCATTTGCAGTCTTAGGATTGCATTGCAGTCTTGTGAATGCGAATGTCTATGGGTCACAGTTTCCACTTACCATCAGGTGGCCTGTGTGCTCGTTTGTCTTCTCTATGCCATAAAAAAAAAAAGATTGCCTCGCGCTGACTCGAGTCAAAATCGATTTCAAATCGGAATACATATAGTACGACTTTGAGCGTCGGTACGGAACCCTCGCGCCAGACCGACTCGCACCTAACCGGTTTATTTTACGATACCGTACCAAAATGGTAAAAAAGGAACCCTTATGGCGTAACTTCATTTCTACGACACAATGGATATATTACGTTAGTCCAATCTGTATATAAAAAAGTATCATGTCAACCGATAATTCTCTAAGTATCTATCCATCTGTCAATAGTGTCAATGTCAAATTTGAAGTATGACAGCTTTTTTTCTCGTGAAAAAGGCTATGGTATTATATCTATTCAGGCATAGTATTGGTCAAACTTTTTTTTAACTTACTTGTAATTTTGTAAATAAAGAGAAATAAATCTAAATAAATATTTTGCCGTGGCAAAACCCTTTCGATTCGTATAGTAATTTGCAGGTGTCACCAAAATGAAATGTTGTCAATTAAGTTAGGACATCCCGGCCTGTAAATTAGCTATACACCCACCACCCCATCTTTAGGCTGCGGGTTGCGAGGAAAAATCCACCA
>CAWYPN010000355.1:0-41857 GCA_963966035.1 Acleris laterana
GTCTATGTGGTTATGCATTTGCCCCGCGGTATATTCTCTTAATTAAGTTCGTTCTTAATACTACCTTAGATATATTGAAATATTTATACAATGGCCCTTAACTCCCAACAATATCCTTTCCAGTTTAACTTCAATCGCATTTTAAACTAAAGTATCCAATAAATAGCAGTCGAAAGCCATAACCGTACTGCCATCCTAAGCAATAACGCAGTAACTAAGATAAACCTCCTGTAGTAATATCAACTTTATTATTAACGATGTAGAATTGAAACTGCTTTGCTGATTGAATTTAACATACTGCTTATTGGCTTAGGAGGGCAGCGTAGGAATTTGAATATCGGACAGCGTTGCTAACGAGTCGTGACCGTGACGTTTGCGGCAGAAAATGAAAACGTTTGCTCTACTTAGTCATTCCTTTCGCTCTTATGCAGCTATAGAATCATCTGCAAGAGACGACACGACCGTGCCTTTAAATTCGGTATTTGGAGATATTGCAGATGTTTCTGAGGCCGGCTTTTCTGCGCAGCTGTCTATTGTGTACATAAGTACAACTATACTAGTTAAAAGCGGATTTCGCTTGTTAATTTTCCTTTATATCACTAGTTCTATTAAGGATATTATTCAACAGTATGTTTGTACAGCGTTCCGTGAGTCACTGTCGGTACTGGCTGAAAATCAACGCTGTCGGCGTCTGATCCACAGCCTTTTTCCTGAGCCAGAGTCCGTTTCACTGCTGCGAGGACACATTTCCTGTTGTCTTCATTGTTTTACGTTTCGTCAGTACAGATGTAGTGAACAATCCTTTCCCATCGTTTTTGGTCGGATAATTTCGTATTTATCTTGCTTTCTCAGTTGGCTTATTGACGGGTCCTGAAGCTAATTGAGAAATATAGATAAATACGAACTTATCCGACAAAAAACGAAGGGAAAGGATTATTCACTACATCTGTAACGGACTATAAAATACTGGTTAGAGTAATGACTTGAGTTCTATATTTCAGTCAAACAATTAAATTCAACCAAAATCAGTTTACTAATAAGACACATACACACACACATAAGCTCACGCCTTTATTCCCAGAGTGGGGTAGGCAGAGCTACAGAATTACTAACAACTCTAAAAACTTGTTAATAATTCTGTAACCACATTTTGCACAATTGGGCTAAGATGTTTACTAATAAGACCCTTAGTTAATTTGTAAAGAGATATATCTTAAATAGTGTAAAAAAAAATTATTTAGAATATGCTACGTTTCAAAGTCATGGTTTCTGTTTGTTGCGGCGGTTATACGCTTCAAGTTTAAAACCTTGGTTTACTTATTTACTTATCTAACCGTTTCTGTCAAGTCCCACTACTGGGCAAAAGCCTCTATGAGCCCTCTCCACTATTCTCTATCCAGTAACTCCTGGGGAGTTATTCTCTCAAAAACAACGGACGGGCGGACGAACGAGCGAAATCGCAGCGGCAAGTTCAGTCCAGTCGGAGCGAACAAAACACATTTTAGCGCGTGCATTTTCAATTAACCAGCCTTATAAAATAAATAAATAAATAAATAAATATCAGGGGACAATGTCACACCAATTGAACTAGTCCCAAACTAAGCTCAAGGCTTGTATTATGGGTACTAGACAACGATATAAATACTTATATAGAGAAATATATACTTAAATATATGTATAGAAAACATCCATGACTCAGGAACAAACATTCGCGCTCATCACACTAATATCTGCCCTTACCGGGATTTGAACCCAGGACCGCTAGCTTCGTAGGCAGGGTCACTACCAACTAGGCGCAGCGCGTCTAGTCCCGGTTCCGTACGTGACGGAGTCGGCGCGGCTCGTGATGGTGCTACCGGTTCGATTCCCGGACACCGACGCGGCCGCCGCGTTCCTGCAGCGCTACGAGACCGTCTGTTTGCAGAAGGATAAGAACACTAACCTTATTATTGTAAGTGTTTTTTTTTTTTTTTTTATATTTCGTTGATTTTTTTATCGCCCTTAAACTTGTCTATAACACCATGATTGGCTGTTCAAGACAACACCGAGAAAACGTCGAGCGTCCAGTGGCGCCCTCATTACTATTATTGTGTTTTCTATAACTAAATAATTTCCTTGGAATCAGACGATGCGTTTTTCTAGCGCAAGTAAAAACACAATTTATGAGATACGTAACAAACTTTAATAACAATTACACTTTGAGTAGTCAGCTTAACCGGAAAAGGTGGCCATTTTTTTCCGTTAAGTTGATAACTCGAAGGTGAATTGTTATTAAGCTATGTGATATACCCTATAAGTTGTGTTTTCATTTGTAGTACAAAAACACACCGTCCAATTTCAAGAAATAAGTTTAGTTTATTAGAAAAAAAAATAGTAATGAAGGCGCCACTGTACATCCGGCGTACGCTTGGCGCAGTCTTAAGCGTTTCCAAAGTAAATTGAAAAACTTTAGTCCCTAGAGATTAATAAGCAACTTTAGTCCCGATGTGCAGAGACTAAAGTAACATTTTAAAAGCCAACGTCAAAATGACTTTAAACCAAACCCCCAGGTATTAGTATCAGAAGAAACCCCAATAGATCCCGAGCCGCTCCGCGCCACAGTCGGCTCACTTGCCAACAAATACCACGCGTCGCTCGAAGTGCTGACCACTGCGACGACGAGCGTCGCGAGTGAGACGGAGGAGCGCGCCGCGGCGCGGGCGGCGCGGGTCGCGATGACCGCTGCGATGCCGCGGCTTGTTCGCGACGCGCTCGTGTTGCTCGCTGATGTCCACATGGAGTTTAACGAAGATTTCCTTAACCGGGTAGGTTTGAATAAATAATATATCAGCGTATTGTTTCTTGTGTTCGGGTCCATATTGACTCTCATAATTATTTTGACTCATAAAGTGTTTTAAGTCATAATCATCGGAATTCGTGACGCGTTTTTTTCAGTAGGTAAATGTAACTTTTTCAGGATTATTATAATTTAAACATAGCCTTATCTACGCGTTGAATGTTTGAACTTCCAGCGATAATAAAAATTGGATAACAATTTTATGACAGTAAAATTATTATGAACATAAAAGTGGATGATACAAGCATTTTAAACTGCTTTAGACTCTAAGTAGACAGAGAGATCCAATATGCACTGTGACGTCATGAAACACGTCGCGTCGGCCATATAAAGTCCATGTTAAATTATTTTTTGCTATAAAGAGGGGAACAAATCTTTGTTAGCTTATATCTTGGTTATTTTTATAGCTATTCAAAAAAATTATCTCGTTTGTTTGTTGCTTTTATTGAAGCTGTGACAAAAATCATGAACATTCCCAATTGTTTACTTTCTGACTTATAAATTATGCATTTTAATTATTATATCATTAGTTTACTATACATACTTATATTGATATTACACTCTCTCTGGCACCCATCAGTATGTACTATACCTGTACCACAAACAATCCCATCACGTTAACTTATTAATTTACCAAACCATTGCTGCATCTAACCCACAGGCTCGCATGAACAGCATATCGGGCGCGCAGTGGTTCCTGCCGCGCGGCTTCGCCCGCTACGCGACGTACCTGAACCCGCGCGTGGTGGCGCCGGACGGGAGCAAGCCACAGCACCACACGGGCCGGTTCACCGACAGACACTCGGTGGCGGCGTTCTACAAGGCTGATTATACGATAGGTAAGTAGTACAGTCATGACTAGACCCCGGATTCTTTAAATAAATAAATAAATAAATATCAGGGGACAATGTCACACCAATTGACCTAGTCCCAAACTAAGCTCAAGGCTTGTATTATGGGTACTAGATAACGATATAAATACTTATATAGAGAAATATATACTTAAATATATAGAAAACATCCATGACTCAGGAACAAATATTCGCGCTCATCACACTAATATCTGCCCTTACCGGGATTTGAACCCAGGACCGCTAGCTTCGTAGGCAGGGTCACTACCAACTAGGCCAGCGCGTCGTCAATATTATTTATTTATTTATTGAGGGTTTCCAACAGATCCGACTTACGCTTATATCTATTTTAACATCTAAATCGATGCTTATCTAATTATAGGAAACCACATCTTACGCCAGTAAATACACAAATTGAACTACGGCATGCATTGAATACTTGCTCACAAATTAAACATGAAATTTTAAAATTATATTTTTTTTTAAAGAGTGAAATATAATGAAATACATCACAACATATCGCTCTTTGAATACAAAATGGACACATTCCAAAATAATTTGCTCTTCCATTAAAAATCGTATTCCAACCGCTTCTAATTTTAAAATGCAACACTGACTCATTTCGGATTGTGTCTGTTTTGTATTCATTGAACGATATATCATACACTGTTATAATTTAGCTATGAATAAAGTGCGAAAACAGTTAGATTACAATTAGATACAAGGTTATTGTCGCGATGACGTCACAATAGGGTAATTTGGGGAGCAAATGATATTTATTTTCCAAAGTAAGTCACAGTATACATTACATGTTATGTCAAAAGTACAAGAAATTACATTGGAATCGTCAACTATATACATAAATTTTAATATAATCAAAATATCAATAAGAAGTCAATGGAACGGTAGTAATTAATACGGATTTATTTAGATAAGATACGATAAAAATGTCTTATGGTGTTAATGAATACGAAAGTGTTACTCAATATTTTTTGGTATATCGACCCTTCGATGATGAAATGTGTTAAAAATTGCGATTTTTTTCGTGTAGTAGAAAACATTTTTTTGCGAATATCGAAATTTTAAATATACTGATCAATAGAGCTCGAAACGCTGAGTAAGGTGACGTCAACGTGACATTATCTAAGGTCAAACTTTATTCAGTTAGTATAGATTGCATAAATTGATAAAGTTAATTTTAATATATTACATTTTGATCTACTATTACATGTTCTGAATGAATATTTGGTGAAATGAATATATATTTTAGCTTATCTTATTCTTTATGTATCATTTTGTGCCACCGTTCCATTTGCTCCCCAAATTACCCTATTGTGACGTCATCGCAACAAGAATCCGGTCATGAGATTTAATTTGGTACCCACCTTAGGTCTAAAGTCAATCTGACATTCTACAACAATAATTTTGACTTTCCTAAAAATTACAAATGGCATATTTTTCTTGAAATACATACATACATACATAAGCTCACGCCTTACTAACAACTCTAAAAACTTGTTCTTTTTCTTGAAATGGGTCCCAAATTAACATATCTTAAAATTGATTGGTAGGGTTTTGTACTACAACTGAAAACGCAACTTATAGGGTATATCACATCGCACCTTCAGTAGAACAAGGGCACAATGTACTAATAAGATTATAGGGGCAATTGTGCCCTTGTCCTACCGAAGGTGCGACATAGTTTAATAACAATTCACCTTCGAGTTATCAACTTAACGGAAAAACTGTGGCCACCTATTCTCGTTAAGCTGACTACTCAAAGGGTAATTGTTATTAAAGTTTGTTACGTATCCAATAAATTCTGTTTTTACTTGCGCTACAAAAACGGATCGTTTGATTGCAAGGAACTCCTTTAGTTAATTAGAAAACACAATAATAGTAATGAGGGCGCCACTGGACGCTCGACGTTTGCTTGGTGCAGTTTTAACTGTGGTCCAACTTTTTGGTCCTCACATACCCGTGATAAAAAAACCCTTACCGTGTAAATTTCCAGCACTCGGAGAATGGACGTCATCAGGAGGTACCGATGACGCGTCCGTCCCGGAGATCCTGTCCCGCAGCGGCCCGCGCTGCCTGCGCGCGCCCGAGCCCGGCCTCGTGCTGCAGCCCGCGCCGCAGCCCTGCCGGGCGCCCGAGCGCGCCCAGTGCCTCGCAGCCCTGAGGACCGGAGGCCTGGAGCGACTAGAGCTTGGCGCGAAACATGCACTAGCCAAGCTGTTGCTAGAAGTACAATCGGAACTTGAAAGTTAAAGTCATATTTTAATTACACTTTATAAAGCCGACCACAATCTGAGAGTTTTATATAAACGGACCTTTGAATATACCATCAAGGCAATAAAGTTCAAAGACGTTTGTTCGATAATGCCATTTTCAGTTTATGAAGATAGTTAAATACACCTTATTCTTATTCATACACAGTTTAAATTAAATTGCCTTGATTATGTACATCAAATTGCACACTGGGCCTTATGAGGTTAGATGAAGATATATAAAAACTGATAGTTCATGTATGGATTAATAAAAGCAGTTTTTTTTTATGCCATAGAGAAGGTAAAGGAGCACATCGGCCACCTGGTGGGAAGTGGGATCTGTGGCCCATAGACATTTCCATTCTCAAGACTACAGTCTAAAAATTGCAATTATAACCATAGCTCGGGCATGTCATCGCAAAAACAGATATGAAAATAGAACAAGTTTCAATAGAGTCGTAATACCTAAACATATGGCTATCGTAATGTAACCTTTTTTTAGTTGTATATCTGTCATAGTTTTGTCAAAGTCCTGAAACAGTTTTGTGACATTTTAAATTAGTAAAAAATATTTTAAAAATGGTGAAATTAAAACGGTTATTAAGTGGATTAAGAAGTAACCCGAGCTCTCTTATGATGAAAATGATTGAAAATTGCACTTAAAGATTGTAGTTTTGGAAATGCACATGTCTATGGGCCACAGGTCCCAGTTACGGTCAGGTGCCCGGCAGTCGGCATCAATTTAAATGGAAAAAGATGTGAACAAAACCAATTGACTGGACAACTAACATAAACATCAAAAACAAAATTTCCCATGACTACTCAAATCATTACTATTTTAAATAAAACCTGCTGAAAATTTGAAGTTATGTGTCAAAAAGTACTCATTGACGCCTACTCCATGCGTTATTATTCTAAGTAGCGATAAGTTATAGTTTAAGGTGCTGCGGACTTGCAGATATCGGAATTTTCCTGGCGCTTTTCGATAACTCTAGTGAGTTATCATTTATCGACCTCCGATATACATATATCGATACAACACAATACCACTTATATTAAAAGTAGGGGTAAACAACAAGCGGTCGTTTCGCACAGCCCAAAAGTGCCACGAAAATTCCGGCTTCGGCTTGTAACGTTAAATGTGGGTGCATAGTTTATTCGATGACAGGCGCAACCAAGTACAATTATTCGTCGATATGTTACAATGTCAGCCTAATTCTTGAATAAAAATGTTGGATACTCTCACGATCTTCTATTCTTTTTGTAGACAGCAATTTGTGACAAAATGGCGCTTATTGTGATGTTTTTACAATCGAGCATTTTTTTATAATTATACACTTGTGAGCAAAGAAGTCGAACCACTTTGTACTGAATTTCCATAGAAAATGGTTATATTTCTTTGCTCCCAAGTAAAGTTGAGATTAATATGACAATGAATTGTATTATAATTAATAATATTAAACTTGACGATTTTACACTTTTCTTTTTTTTTACTTTTCTCATCCCTAAGTATAATATATTGCAATTAAAAATAAACGGGCTCTAATACCAGCCCAATTTGACACTAATGCCCGGATGGAACGTGCAGCAAAGACTACCTGGTACGCTGGTACGTACGAGTGCAATAATAGTACATTATTGCCTCGGCACGGAAGTAGGCAATTGCGGGCCAAGTACTGGGTAGTGGTTTAAAAGGACGAGCTTACGAGTGCGAGAAGCTTCATTTTGAACCAGTTACATAAAAGACTATTAACACACAATGCTACATCAAATATCAAAGACGTCACACGCCCATGACAGCTCAAAATGACAGCTGAGGGCAGACCCTGTTTCAATCTGATATTACAAAAATACGATTACGCAAACATTTTATAGGCCTGGGGGGGCCTTAGGCTAGTAAGGGTAAGAAAGTAGGGCCTGAGAGCTAATGTCAACCTATCTATTTTGCGCTGGTAACTATGTCGGAAATATCCGTCATTCGCGTTCCAGTGGTGCGGATATATCCGTCAATGGCGCCAAAAAGGTTAATTTATGTATGGCACCGTGGTTTAACTGTCTATAAAATTAGAAGTTAGCCTCATTTCTTCGATATACATTTTGGTAATAAGTACACTGAAGAAAATGTTTTTTTCACGCCACTGCTCGGAAATATGGCCAAAGAAGGATCGAAATCAGAATAGAAAGTTGCTCTTAGTAGTACAACACAAAAACAGTCCAACAATGTTGAGTTGCAAAGTAAAATGGAGTGTTTTTAGACCAGTTTACTTTCTACTCTGCTATTGGTCGGTTATTTATGACATTAGTAACTCGTTCGGAAATAAATAAAAAAATGTTTGACAAATATGACATTAGAACGTTTAATTAAAAAATTAAAACGTCAAATCCGCTCAGTGAAAGTGTATTTTTGCGATTGTAAACGTGTTTTTATGTAAGTTTTTAAGGCGTACGTGAAAAACGCCTTTGCATCTTTAAATAAGGTAAAAATTAAAAAAGTTAAAAAGGCGGGAATGAAAATTACTTCTGTTCTTTTAATTGGAAACAAACGCTAAACTTTTGAACTTTTGATTGGAAGATACCGATACCGATACCGATACCGGCCGAAATGACACAAAATACTAATATAAATGTTCCGGGAAAAAACATTTCCTTGTCATTCAGCAACTGTCCTAATGCTAATATCAATATTACTTTTAATTAAACTGTGTATTATGTCCTAACCTGTTTTATTTCCTTACATTAGGCGTGAAAAGCACATAGTATTGCCTCGGTAGAAAGTGCAATAGATGGACTCGTATCTTCGCGGTCCTCACCTGCGGCTCGGCCCGCGAACTAACTCGTCCATCTATTGCTTACTTTCTGTACCTGGGCTACAATGTACTATTTTGGGATACGCTTTTGCTGCCACAATTTTACAATTATTCTTTGTCATAAGAAAGATAAGAACAGAGCTACAATTTACCTGACAGATAGTGTTGTCTGGAGATTGAAAAACCAGCCCTAATTCAAACGGGAACTGGTTCAAAATTGACTCTCAACTCACCCCAACGTGCCCAAACCATAGATAATCTGTGGCCCAATTTCAAGTCACACAAGATAGAAGGAAGAAGGCTTGTAATATTTTATGAAAATAAGTTTGAAGTAGGCTTAGACAAATAATCTGCCGTCCTAAGCAAAAACGCAGTAAATAATATAAACTTCATAAACCTTATTATTAACGTCATAGACCTGAATCTGCTTTGGTGACTGAATTGAAGATACTAGGGCTGATTGATAAGTATCCGAAACGACAATGAAAAAATTAAAAAAATATATATTCCCGCGGAAATGTAATTTGACATCTTTTTAGATTTCAAAAAGCTTATTATCATTATTTTTTTGTTATTTCTTTAAAAATAATAGAGGTTTAAAGTCAGTGTAATTTTCCATTTTCATGAAAATTGAGAAAACGGAAGTTCGTGCTGTAATAAAGTTTTATGTTTTAAAAGGGAAAACAGCAAGTCAAATAAAAACTAAGCTTGATCGTGTCTTGGGGGACTCTTCTCCGTCTTTTAGCACTGTCCACACTTGGGTGGCGGATTTTAAACGCGGTCGCCAAAGCTGTGAAGATGCTCCCCGCTGTGGCCGACCAAATGAGGTGACTACTCCGGAAATGGTAAATAAATTAAAAAAAGTTGTACTAGATGACCGCCGTTTGAAGCTAAGAGAAATAGCAGAGATTGTAAATATCTCGTCAGAACGGGTTTTTAATATATTGCATGAACATTTGTCAATGAAAAAGCTTTGTGTGAGATGGGTGCCGCGGCTACTGAACGACGAGCAAAAGCAGCGACGAGTGAATATTTCAAAGGAGTGTTTGCAACTTTTTAGACTCGACTCCAATGAATTTCTTCGTCGTTTCATAACGGTTGATGAGACATGGATACACCACTACACGCCGGAGACCAAAGAGCAATCTAAGCAGTGGACGAAAAGTGGTGAACCCGCACCTAAGAAGGCAAAGACTACATTATCGGCAGGCAAAGTGATGGCAACTGTATTTTGGGATGCTAGAGGCGTAATTTTTGTAGACTATCTTGAAAAAGGAAGAACAATAAATGGCCAGTATTATGCAAACCTTTTACAAAAACTGAGCGACGTAGTTAAGGAAAAAAGACCCCATTTGGCTAAGAAAAAGATATTATTCCATCACGACAACGCACCAGTTCACACGGCAAGAGTTGCTATGGCAAAAATTCAAGAGTTACGGTTGGAATTATTGTCTCACCCACCATATTCATCAGATTTGGCCCCCTGCGACTTCCATCTGTTCCCAAATTTAAAAAAATGGCTAGGGGGACGTAAATTTTCCACCAACACCGAGGTCATTGACGCCGTTAATGGCTATTTTGAAGGACTCGATAGAAGCTTCTATAAAAATGGGATTTTGGCTCTGGAGAAGCGTTGGGTAAAATGTATAGAGTTAGAAGGAACATATGTAGAGACATAAATTAGATTTTTACAAAAAAAAAAATATTTTCTTCTTCATATCGGATACTTATCGATCAGCCCTCGTAGCTTATTGGGTTAGGAGGGCAGTAATAGCATTTTGTTAATTATAATGTCTATGCTACATTTTGATAAATCTTTTTGAGCCACTGACTAAAACACATAGTTCTGAATAATATTGTATGATAAAAGCGAATTGTAGCATTTACGACGTTTGCGTATGTGTCTGGAACAGCTTAGCAGAAGCGGAAATTAATGGCGGCCGTATTTAAAAAGCGAACCTGTCACGTTTATGTTCGCGATCGCGTCAGCTGTCAAAACAAGTTCGCGAGGTGCGGTTGATGGTTGATTTTATTGCATTGTCTTGAGTGCACGGAGACGACCACGAGCACTGCAGCACGTCGCGGCATGAGCCCAGCGTGACATATAGTGGAAGCACGGAGGGGCTTGGCAGTAGAGGCAACACGCATCAGGTGGGTTTGTTTACGTCGGCCATGTGACAGATTTGCGTCGCGACCTTGCTCTGCTCGTGTAATCCGGTTAACGCGGCCGCTCAGGAGCGGGCCAGTGCGCGGTCCAGCCTCGTGAGTCTCACGTTGATCCTCTGTTCTGTGCAGGTGCGACTGGCGCCATGCGGGGTGTCGCAGAGTGCACCAATGGATACGGTGAGCACACTTCCATGTTTTTGCATTTATATCTACGTATACATCCTTTTTCATGTTGATTTTATACTCCTGGCGGTCTTGAAAGTATTCATTTACTTTTAAAACTAGTTAGAAGTCATTATAACTGGTAAAAAGTACAATGGTAAAGGTTAAATAACCTTACTATGTAACAATAGTTATATTTGATGCATTTATAGATAATTAAGTTATGAAAGTCAATGTCAGGGTGTTCTTGGAAGGAATGCACAAGCTGGTTAGTGGGGTATTATGGTAATTGTTCATTGTTTGCCGTTGACTTCTTCAACGGTGTTGTTAAACAATTTCTATACGTGTTCAAGCTGCCTGAAATACTGGTTTTGTAATAGTGGTATTTTCCACAAATCTCATATCAACTATTTATTTTGCAGAGATTTTTAGTACGTTAATAAAAATGTAATACCTATTATAAAGCTGACGTGCAACAGGTTGTCTGTTTGTTATTCTAGTCAACTAACAAGTCCAATTTTCATTCAAGTTATGTTTTGTAGAGTTGCAGTTTCAACTAAATAATAACCTTTAATTTTGAACTTTAATTGACTTACACAAGATTCCACTTTAAGTAAACAAAGTTGATGCTTTTATGATGTCGAAGCTAACCAAAGTAAAATTGTAAACATATCTTTGACGTCAAAAATACAATGGATATAACTGTGTCTATAAAACAAAATTGTTAGTTTATTTAAACTTGAACTTTGATTTATCAACTTTGTAACTATAGATTCATATACAATTACTGAATCTCAATGTTTATTTTTATTTTGTTAACCACAGATAAAAATAATAAAACAATTAAGTACATATCATATTTAGATAATTTGTGTCAGACTTGTAAGTACTTCTGATAAGGTTGTGCAGCTATATTTTTTATTTATATGTTAAAAACAGTTTCTGTAACATATTCTAGAGCACTTTTCTTTCAATGCCATCATAATCATAATATATCCAAAATGCTTTATTTTTAGTGACATATAATTTATGAATAGTATTAATTAAAGTCGCTTTATCCATGTCTGTTAGAGTGCTGAATTCTTTTAAACTATGCAATAAAGTCAGATGTGGTTTTTTACTATTATTTAAAGAATTCAGTCCGAAAGGCATTACATCGGTATTTCATACCAGAGATAGTATAGCAACTGCTCTAAACCATTACGTATTACGATTGTCACATACTGTCATGGCCTACGTTTCATATGACATAGCGATGGTCCCGGAGAACAAAACGATAACTACCATTATCATAGTTTTATTTTTATGTCATATTTGAAATCTATGGGTACTAATACATTAACTAAATTTTTTTCATATTTTTTTTATAGGTACTTACAGAATTACATAATAATACAATATTATTCAATTAAATTACTCATACTATAAATCACTAGAATACAAGTATAAGACTATATTAATCAAATGTACTCAAAGCTTTCAATATGACAAACTCTCATAACATTATGTTCTGGTGCTAAATGGTTATCAAAATTGTGATACACGCAGTTATCATTTTATTCTTGTCAAAAACCGTTAGAACACTTCGTATAATGGCTCATAGTAAAACTTTTACTATAGCGGCAAGGACTGAAGCACATTGCCATCTTCTTCTCTCTTATGCGCACCACGAACATAAATCGTAATGGTAGATACAATACCTTCGTAGGTTCCAGACACGTGGCAAAGTTTGTTTACATAACAATAACTCGTCAGTGCGCTCTCAAACTTGTACGCGGAAACATTGTTTTGGTAATAATTGATGTGACATTTCTCGTAGTGAGGTGATTTAAATGTTTATCTTCTTGATAACGGTGGTGATATTAGTGTAGTCAGTGAAAATGAGTTTTCAAAGGACATCGCGATTAAAGACTATTATGAATAATGTTGGAATCATTGAAAAAGAAGCAAATTATTTAAATAGTGGTAAGTAAGTCTACGTACCTACATATATTTTATAATGTAAGTATTGTAATGTAATATAATAAAGTCAAATTTGTTTTTTACTACTGTCATAAGGTACTTTAGCGTCTTTGGCGCCTATTTTCAAACAGTTCGCGGGCGCTCTATGTAGTTAGATTGTTGCGTTATTCACCGAAATCAATATTATTTTCAGAGCAAAAGCCGGAAGATAGTATTCAAGTAGAAAATACTGCAGACAAAGACGTTGTTACTAAAAACTATGAATATAATTTACGAGAGTCTATTATGAATAATGTTGGAATCATTGAAAAAGAAGCAGCAAATTATTTAAATAATGGTAAGTAAGTCTACGTACCTACATAATATATTTTAGAATGTATGTAAGTATAGTAATGTAATATAATAGGGACAAATTTGTTTTTTGTTACTGTTATTAGGTAGTTTAGCGTTTTTGGCGCCAATTTTCAAACAATTCGCGGGCGCACAATGTAGTTAGATGAGGGCGGTTCTCAAAAAAAATGTACATAGTTAAGGGCTAAAATTAAGAAAGTGTAATTTTAGTCAGTTGGGTCACGAAAATTAATCATTCATTTATATACTGCCTTCATAAGCCAATAGGAGGTAAGTATCTCAAATTCAATAAACGAAGCAGATTCAAGATCCACCCGTTAGTAATATGGTCGCACTTGCTCGCAGTTTTTTCTGACATACCATCGTTTGTTTTATAACGGTATAGTTAATTTTCGTGACTCAACTGATTAAAGTTACAGTATCTTAATTTTAGGCCTTAAATATGTACACTTTTTGTGAAAACTGCCCGGTTGTGTTATTCACCAAAATCAATATTATTTTCAGAACAAGAGCCGGGGGATAGTATTCAAGTAGAAAATACTACAGACAAAAACGTTTTTACTAAAAAACATGAATATGATTTACGAGAGTCGGCGCCGAAATCAACGTATTGCGAAGAAAATAATACTGAAGTAAATCCAGATTTCTCACCAGACGTATCCGAGTATTTGCCGAGCCCAGAACGACTGCAAAGCATACAACGCAGTAAAAGCTGTTCAAGTATTGGAGGAGACTCGGATTACTTAGATACGGAGGCTAAAAACATGATAAAGACACCGTCAACTATTTCCAATGTTTCCTTAATTTTGAATGCAGTAGATTTCATGGCATCACCTTCACCTCAAGCACAAAATCAACGACCTATTGATTTGACACCAACCTCAGGACATGACAGTAATGGACACTTGAATAAAAAATCGAAGCGGTGCCTTATTAAAATTCTAAATGACGCTCAGCCATCAACTTCATCTAGTTCTACCACTAATTACGATAAAGAAAATAAAGAACAAGAATCAACGTCGGTAGAGTTACTTAATTTAGATGAAACTTTACAGCCGGAAAACCTTGATGGTAGTATTTTATCAGACAAAACTATTGTCGGTAATGTTAGCAATGTGAGCATGTTGTCATCTACAAATTTACTACCGCCTGTCATTGAAGTTGAAGAAGATTCGAACTCAAGTCAGGAAACAACACAGAAGAAAAATACTAGAAAACGGAGCCGCAACGATGCCACTAGACAAGATGCAAAGAGCAAAATATTGAAAAATTCCGGAGAAGCCTACATAGGTTGCAGATCAAAAAAGAATTTCGACAAAAAAAAATTAAAAGCCTGCTGTAAGTGCGCAAAAAAATGTGGCGAAAAGATTACTCATGAGCAAAGAGAGCATATAATGCAAACATATTATAAAATAGGAGATCACGAGCGACAATGGCAGTATATCTGTAATCATACATTAGTCGAAGATGTAAAGCGAGTCACTGTTATTCGAAAACGTACTCGTACTCAATCAATCAAATACTTCTTTAAGATGAACACGGAGAAAATACAAGTATGCAAAACCTTCTTCGTTAATACTCTGAGTATTTCACACCAAACGGTTTACACAGCATTAGAAAAAAACAAATCTGATGAAAGTTTAGTGGACAACCGAGGGCGCCATAAGAACAGGCCACGTCGAATGCCTATTGAGACTGAAGAAAATATAATCAAGCATATTCAATTATTCCCTAATGTGGAGTCTCATTATGTAAGAAAAGACTCGACAAGAAAATACCTTTCGGAACTCCTTACTATAGCAAAAATGTATCGCCTTTACAAAGATTGGTTTGGACGAGGAAATTTTGACTGCTCTATGGCTACAAGACGTCAGTATGAAACGATTTTTAACACCAAATTTAATTATTCATTCTTTAAACCAAAAAAGGACCAGTGCCCCAAATGTACACGTTACCGACAAGCTGACTCCACAACTCAAAACACTTTGCAAGAAAAATATGATCAACACCAGAAAAATAAAAATAGAATACGGGAAATCAAAAAACAAGAAAAAGAGTCGGTCGATCCTTCTGAGACAACAATAGCAATTTTTGATTTGGAAAAAGTTTTAAACATCCCTCAGTCTGAGGTTGGATCATTAAATTTCATTATAAAAGGAAGTATCCTATCTATAACTTCACTGTATTTGATGCTATTCAGAAGAAGGGGTATTGCTATGTATGGCACGCTCAAATTGCTAAAAGAGGAGCAAATGAAATAGGTAGTTGCTTATGGCAATTTTTGCTCAATGAAAAAGAAAGAGGTATCAAAAATATATCATTTTACTCTGATGGTTGTTGCGGACAAAATAAAAATAGATTCATATTTTCGCTTTACATGTTTGCCGCACAAAAATTGCAATTTAATATTACCCACAGGTTTTTTGAGACCAGCCACGGGCAGAGTGAGGGGGATTCTATGCATGCTACTATCGAGCGAGAACTGAAAAACAGAGTCGTATACACCCCTGATCAGATATACTCAATTATCATGAACGCTAAAGTAAATGGGGAGAAATACAATCTTAAGGAAATGTTGCAAACAGAATTTTATAATATAAAAGAGTTAATTGAGAATAAAAACTGGGTCAAAAATGAGGAGGGTCAAAAAGTGTTATGGACGCAGATAATGGAAGTTAGTGTATCTTATTCACAACCCTCAATTTTAAAGTATAAATATGATTTTGATGCCGAATATTCACAGTTAAACATAGAATCTGTCCAAAAAACAAGAAACAAGCGAAGTACCAGACAAACAGGAACTTCTTTAACTAGCCCAATTCCTGCCTCTGAATTCGAACTTAAAGTGTTAAACACTGAGCCCTTACCAATAAGTAAGGCTTTGTATGAGGACCTTATGAGCCTCTGTAAATCAGGAGACATTCCAGGCTATTATCATGCCTTTTATGAATCCTTGTCACATACCAATAGCTGCCCTAGAGTCAATGATGACGAGGAGGAAGGTGACGATGAAGATTAATTAATAACCTGATTTTACCTATTAATTAGAACTGATTTGTGAGAATTTGAGTCTGAAACAAGATGCGTAGAGTATACAAGTAATACTTGTACAAGTATATTAAGAAGTTACTGTTGATTTTTTTAATGACAAAACAAGGCTTTTGTTATCTTTTTTATATATTTTATATTTGAGATTTACGTTTTTTAATAGAAACAAGCGTTGTTTTTCTATTATGTGATGATTTTTTAACCCTTTTGAAGATTTTGTCTAGAGACGTTCTAATTATTTGATGTTCAGTGTTTTTTTAATAAACTCAAAGTTGATTATCAATTCGTTGTTTCATTTAAAAAAATATATAAAGTCCTTTGGCAAAAACCACTGTCCTATAAGTTACGAGAATAAAATGATATCATGTATTAATTTCAGCACCGGTCACCCGAAATACCGGTAGAATAAAATGTTACGACGATGTTACAATAGTTGTGTTCAGTCTGGAAAAACAAAGAATAAAATTATATTCGACTTAATACATCACGGGCGGTAGTTAATATTGACTAACATTTTATTTTTAAAATATTTTTGTTTTGGTATAATATTACGTCCATGTCACTAAATCATTTGGAACGCAAAAAAAATAGCTTTGTATAAAGGTAACTACCACTTGTCTGTGTTCAGGTTTAACGACACAGTTGATCAAAACATGATTTTATTTTTTGCTGAAAAATCACGATTTTGCTGTTACCATTTTGTTCTCCGGGGCCATCGATAGGGATATGATTGGGCGGGAGTAAGATCAATTGAAGCAATTGTGTACGATTCAAAGGTAGGTTAACTATAATTGGCACAGATGGAATGAGTGAATCAAAATAATGTTCGTTGAGGACCTTGTAGATATGGTATATTTTACAACGGTAAGATATTTAAGTGATAATAACTACTCACAAATGTCTGTCTTTCCATTACCACCACCGCAATAGACATTTACCACTTACAGAACTGTTAACTGCGTGCAATAGTTGTATAGAATCAGCTTATTAGTAGTTTCCGGACCGCTATGACTAAGAGACCATGGAGAGACAACCAGGTTTTTTTTTCTCTGGATCTGTGACAGACATTTGCATTCTCCAAACTACAATCTTAAGACGGCAATCCTAAGACTGCCAGTGCGTTGCCAACTCTGAGGACCAAGATGGAATGCCTCTGTGCTAGTAATTTCACCGGTTGTCTTATCCCCACACTGGAACCCAACAATGCGAACACTGCGCAATAATTACTAACTTGTTTTTTTATCGCTATAATTAATGATGCCACTGATCATGATGATTTTTACTTTTAAATGAAAAAGTCTGAAGGCATCGTCTACACGAGTGTTTTTTTAACTATTCTGTACCTTTGTTTTACATGCACGTGGGCTGGGCGATTTTTTCACCTGTAACAATTTTTTCCAGCCTTATATTTGATAATTTGGGTTGAGGGTGAAATAATTCTAAATAAAACGCTATTGCATGTTGCTACTCGTTAAAATTCAAATTTGTATTAAAAATGTAGTGTGATTGGTAATTTTTGTCCCAATAGCAATCGCGAGCGCCGCTGTATACTGCCTTCCTAGTTAAAAACGACGCAAGCGCAATTTCATAGTCAAAGTAAATTTAACCTCCCATCTTAAGAACTAAGGTCACTAATACATACGCGGTTCTATGAGACATACGCCCTGTTTTCTAAGGAGGGGTTAAGAAGAGCAGTCAGCCTAGGCAGTGCGGTTTCTAGAATCCTCTTGTTGATGACCCAGTTCTGTCGTCGTATTATCGTTGCATTTATCGCTGTAGACAAAGCATCCGTCACTCTCGCACACTGAACAAAAAATCGATTGCTTCTAGCAAGATTGTCATGATTGATGTGCAAGGGGTCTTGTTTCCATACGAGCCTGAAAACACGATAGACACATCAACTAGGATGTTAGATGAATCACAAAAGAACTTGCTGTTGATATTATAGGATCTGTTTGATATAAGTAAGGTTGTAACTAATATCATAACTATTGTATTTTTTTTATGTCAACTAAGAGAAAATCTCCGTTGGTTGTCTCACATTTTTTGACTGAGTTTTATCTTCTTTTTTATGATGATTTTCTGTTTTTTTTGTGCTCGTCGAATAATTGTTATATTTCTAAGTAATCGGCAGACTAAGCCACACTTGGCATCCCAGAGGTCCCAGACAAGACGCACTACGCTATCTAGCGTTTCTCTTCGTTTAGTTTTTAAACCAATCGCGTCACTGGTAGATGACGTGATACGAAAAGTCGCGTGATCTACCAGTGATGCGATTGGTTTAAAAACGAAACGAATAGAAACGATAGTTAGCGTAATGCATCTTGTCTGGGCCCTCAGGCGGAAAATCCCTTGGTTCGCGAGTCTGGTTTGCACTGGATTGCTGCGGTAATGACCTAAACTCAGCACAGTCCCTTGAAACGTGTTGGTAATTCCTTTTCTAGTGGCAAACGCTGTTATCTACCAGACAACTAATTATTTGGGGGGGTTTGGGATGGCGGGCTTTGTGTGCCACTTCGACTATTGCTGATCTTTTGTGACAGCCCTTAGTTTAGAGTTTACCGCCAAACAGCAGTGTTCGCAGTGTGTTCCGGTTTGGGGATAAGACAGCCGGTGAAATGACTAGCATAGAGGCATTCCATCTTAGTCCTCAAGGTTGGCAACGCATTTGCAGTCTTAGGATTGCATCGCAGTCCTGTGAATGCGAATGTCTATGGGTCACAGTTGTGGGTCCATGATATGTCGCCTTAGGTAGATACTTCTACTACGCATTAGTGGTCCGCAAGAACAGAGGATGTGCATAGCTGTCTCCTCTGTTTCCTAATAGCTTACAGTCCTATTATTTCCACTTAGACACTCGTGAATCTCGGTTTTAATCGTAACGGTTCGTGTTTTCACATAGAGTACCTACATAGAATCCTAAAATTTTACTCAAATAAAATATTCAAACCTATTTATTATACTTAATTAATAATAAGACCTCAACCGAAGTACAGAACTTCATTAATATTCTAAATAATCTGACGGTTTAGCCTTCAAAATCAAAGGAATTTAATATTTGGGTTTTTAATGCGATGTAATAATTAAATAAAGCCAAATCTGTGTTATTCATAGGTCTACTGTGAAATAATATCTTTGTGACAGGTGATCTAGGTACATTACTGTTTTAGACTGTTATGCGCACAATATGATATTATGAACATGCAGCAATGTGTCTCGTGTCATCTGCACTTCCGATCTCTCCCGATGAATATCGAGAATGGCCTACTGTCAAAGTCCAATTGATCGCACTTAGGGAATGCCAATTAATTATTTTCATACTAAAACTGTTATTAACCGGTTAAATTGAATTCCCTTATCGCACTGTATCTACTGTTGCGGTATACTCTTTTGTCCAAAAGCCTGTCAATCCCTATACATGTCAAAAGTTAATATGGTTTTACCGAATAGAATAGTGCCCTATTCAACTTTTTGGTTATTCTTCAAGTAAGCGTTTTGTTCTTTGAAAGCGCTGGTACCCACGGAACACCTAATAATTGGTAAGCCTCAAAAAGATCGATAAGATATTATGTCGTTAAGACATTATGTCGTTAAGACTTTATGGGATTAGAATAATGGCGCATGCAGACGGTACACGTGACGTTCGGCTATCGGCTGACGTGTGCAAGGTGTTTTATTGTACAGATAGTGCTTAAAACAACTGTTACCTAACTAATAAGCCTAAGGCGCTTTAATTTCCCTCCCATTAAAGCCTTTAACGGATTGAAAACTCGAAATCCCGGTGTTTTTAAGCGGGTGTGAGTCCACTTCACTTGCAGTCTCCTATGCTAAGCCTATGCTCTAAATCACTGTTTCCCAAAGTGGTATATATCGACCCCCAGGTGTCTGAGGGGTTAATGTGCGTGAAAAAAATAAATGGGGCTTCACGATAGTGGATTCTATTTAAGCAGGTCGTGACTCAATTTTCTGTTCTTTTTACTTCGTAAAAAATAATTGACATGTGTTAATTTTTAGCCGGCTGAACCACCATCGTTATCCGTGCAAAAGATCCCGAAGATTTTTTGCTAAGTTTTAACGTGGTAACACGTAAATATTAGGTAAGCTAGGGGTCTACCCAAAACCGAAACAAATGCCAAGTGGTCTATGAGACAAGAAACTTTAGGGACCTATGCTCTAAATAAGTAGTAAGTTTTTGTAGATAGACCCCTATCAAAAATTGTCTAAAACGAATAACTTTTAAGCTTTCTTGTTGTTACACGACTCCCCGATGTTTTAATAAAATTTCAATATGGCGTACGAGAAAAAACAGGAGGAAAAAATCTTATTAAAGTCCCAAAGACTTGACAATCAACTGCCAGACAGAAAGATGGACAGACATCAGAACGTGATCATAGGCTTCCTTTTTCCCCTAGGCCACTGAACCCTAAAAAGATAAACATTATCCACTCGAAATTTAAAAAAGAAAGCCCCCCAGCTGCCACTTGCTACCAATAAATAGATTTCGTAATAGCCTGATGATCGTGCAAAAACTCTTCCGCATTTTTAATATAAACAAGCGCTAATATATTAATAGGCTGAACATAGTTTGCTTAAGACTTAACTGAAGGTCACACGAGCGCTATAAAATATATTTATTGTCCTCATTAGCTTTATTGTAATCCCGTTAGTGACACAATTAGCATGTTACGTGCCAAACAAGCGATAATGACTCCATGCGTAGCCTCTCTTGAAAACAGACCATGCCGGATGGTGATAACGCTGGTTACATTATTATTGCATTGTTTTAGGAGGGTTAGGACTTATTTCATAATCATTAATCATTATATTATACATAATAATTATTTTTTCTCAAACATGCTATGTAATGTCGGCGTTATGTTAGTTATTTTAGGCTTCAAAGTGCCACGTTCCCGACGGAACAACTCGAGAGAGAACTGTAAAGGAATTTCATACAAAATTGAAGGCCTAGGCCGGGAAGTAATTTTTTTTTAATTTTAATATGGCCATGACAGCTGGTTTTATGAACAGGCTGAATATCTAAATTATATTTTTAAAATTTTTGAGAAAATGTTATAACGTCAAATACTAGGAGTGCATAAACGTTTGGGAGACATCCGCGCTGTCGTGTGCGCCCGCCGCCCGCGCGCCGGTTGCCCGCACCGCCTGAGATCTAAGTTGCGCTATGCCTGATATACCTCCTAATTACCGCTGCGCTCCTGGTACTTTATTTTAACACCCAATTACTTTTCTTCCCTAGGGTGGACATTTATCAATTTACTTTTTTGAGTGATGTCTTTTTTTATTTCATTGCATATGTTTGAGAAAAGCACTATACATACCTCGCCGTGAAAAGGGGTTGCCAGCCTCGTAACTATCCGACCTCGCTTCGCTCGGCCGTCTATATGAACTCGGCCTGCAACCACCTACTTCCCGGCGTCTGTAGTAATGTACTATTTCTTTTTCTCCTTCTACCTCTCCCGTAAGATTTTTGGCAGGTTTTCCTGCTGATCTACGCATGTTATTTGACATTATATTACATAAGTACATACACATACATAAACTCACGCCTTTATTTCCAGAGTAGTGGGGTAGGCAGAGCTACAGAATTTCCAACAACTCTAAAAAAATTTGATAATTCTGTAATTACATTTTGCATGATGTTTACCAGTGTATTAGTGACAGGTTGCAAGCCCATCGCCTAACAGCACTAACATACCTACCTAACATTATATTTAATTTAACATTTATAGCTTTATATAATTCTAGACTAAGAAGTACTTACCATTGTAATATAAAATATGTTTAAAAATTGACTGACTGACTGAGTTTCTTGCGCCGTTTCTTCTCAGCAGTGTTTTCCTCTTGGGAAGCGCTGGTGGATTCTTGACGTGTAAAAGTGCCTTTCTTTGATCTTATTTTACCTTTTTTGATTTTGGCCTCAGTACAGTGCAGTATAGTATAGGTATTGACACCTGTCACCTATCATTGTCGGGAAACTACACAAAGTTTATCTGCCGCCGGTATCACTACGATATACTAGCTTAATAGACACTGACTGTGCAAGCGAGAGCGCAATCGCTTACGGCACGAATACGAGTGCGAAAGACAGATCCGTTGAAAGCATTTTGAGAGCTCGTAAAGTCACAAAGCGTCAAACTGGCGACAGCGTAATTCAGTATTTATGTCATTCCTCGATGAATCATTTTAAATTGAATAAAATGACAGACATTACGACGTTAAAGATATTAAAGTCATGCCTGTTTTGGTGACGCGGGAAATAGGAGTCAGTTCGTCTATTAAGCTAGTATAATATGTAGGTATGTATGTAAACACTTTATTGCACAAAAAAAAATACATCATTGTTATTAAACTCATGTACAAAAGGCGAACTTATCCTTAAATGGGATCTCTTCCAGCTAACCCTGAAGTAGATGAGTAAGGATAATGCATGGGTTTGGACAAATAGGTACAAGTTTGCACCAATAGATAATAATGTCTATGGTTGTGACGCACCAACCTGATGACGTTTGTGCTTCCGTTCTCTTAGCCATAAAAATGATTTTTCATCACACTTGCTCGTAAATAGTGTCCTAACATGCTAGATAAATCGACCGTAAATCCAAAATAATACCCGCGGGCCTTTTTTTTACTATTACGTTACTTAAGTGCGTAATAGCTTTTTTTTTAAATATTATACGTGGACTCGAACTATCACAATACGTCAGGACCCCAATTCTTGTGCCATTCGATATGAAGTTTCATTCGAGATGAAATGTCAGTTGAATACTATTTCCTAACAATCTCGCATAATAAACTATTGATCTCATATGTCACTAGAATCGGACTCCGAACACGTTTGACATTATCTGTGGTAAGTCACAGACAATAACGTAGTCTGCCGCTAATAAGTTAAAAATATGATCTATTGTCTGATTTTATTTCATTTCCTCGCAATTGTGATGAAAAACATTGTATGTTACACGGGTGGTAAAGGAAATACAAAGCTCGAGTCATTAAAGCCCTCAGCCTTCGGCTTCGGGCTTTTAACAGACTCTCGTTTGTAATTCTTTCTTTACCACCCTTAATACACAATGTACTATAAAAGCACAAGCTCTTGACACTGAAATGTGTTTAACACACATAAAATGTTCAGGGGTGTTATTCTCCCAAAAACAACGGACGGTCAGACGAACGAGCGAAATCTCAGCGGCGAGTTTAAGTAGTCCCGTCAGAGCGAACTAAACACATTTTAGCGCGTGCATTTTCAATTAAGCAGCCGTATACGTTAGATCCATCGGCAGAAACCATGCTGCTAAATTGAAAATGCACGCGCTGTAATATGTTTTGTTCGCACTGACGGGGCTACTTAAACTCGCCGCTTGAACATTCACTCGTTCGTCCGTCCGACCGCCGTTGTTGAGAGAATCACTCCCCTGATGACGGTAGCGATCGTATAAGTATACTTATACTTCCCTCTTACATAAAAACAGATGTATCTGCAGCTTAACACTGAAAGAAGCTAAACCTTCTTTAGTTACAGATAAGGTCGCTTGTGCAAGAAAACATATAGGTTAGGTATACAGATTACATGCGATGTTTTATTGTCTAACTAGCGACCCGCCCTCGCTTCGCTTCGGTTTATTTGAGTTTTCTATAACACACGTACATAAAACAAAATTTATTATACATAATAACCTTCCTCTTGAATTACTCTATCTACTAAAAAAAACCGCATCAAAATCCGTTGGGCTGTTTAAAAGATCTAAGCATACATAGGGACAGACAGCGGGAAGCGACTTTGTTTTATACTATGTAGTGATAGTGATAGTGATAGTGATGATGTAGTGATTAAAATAGTGTGACGTGCGCGTGTATTCGCTTTTATTGCCTCGTGTTTTGGACTAAATTTGATTGATTTAGCAGTTGTGCCGCGAGAACTATGTAAATTAATATAATGATAATAGTTTAGTAAACGTAATGAGCTATTGTTAGACGAGACCGGTTTGGTTTTACCACTTTAAGTGTTACAAAACTTGTAACAAAAAAAAAACTATCGGATTCTAGAGGTCCAATACTCTTACAGCGCCTGACCCTGAAAACCAACCCCCCTGTGCCTGGGCTTACGCGGCACCAAGCGGCTGAATAGGTGAACCAATCCTAATCCTTTTTTTTTAACCCCTGACGCAAAAAAGGGGTGTTATAAGTTTGACGTTGTAAGTCTGTGTGTTGTCTGTGGCACTGTAGCTCTTAAACGGGTGAACCGAACCTTATTGTCGATGGCGCTTCCGCCATTATTTACGATGCTCCGATATAAATACAATGTCGCGTGACGCAGTGCGGCGTAAGCGCCATCGACAATAAGGTCCTTTTCCATTGATAAGAAATTCAAAATTATTTATTTCAGGTTTCCCCATAGAATAGTTAGTAAGGTTCCTTATTGCGTATATTAGACTACATTTACATATCAACTTTAATATTGGTCAAAAAATAAAATAATAATAATCACAAGTTTATTACTTTGATGTCACAATTTAGTAGGAATTATACTTATAACATAATTTAAATCTAACCCTTACTCTACTTTATCACACCGATGCCAATCTTAACCCAGTGCTGCGTCATAGGACAGTTCAGGCGTTCAGCGAACATCCTCACGTCACATATATTATCTGGTAGTTTTATCAAACTAGGTTTAGTGTCGTGGGCTCCCCTACTATTGTGTAATGACTAGCCTAGACTGCTTGACAGCATCTGCACAAGTCCGCTGATCAACCGGAATGCCGAGGTCCTTTGTGACAGTTCGTTGACCGGTCCCATTGCGGTTTCTAGTTTCTACTTAACTTACAAGTTGGTTACGATCTTATTGCAAATATTACGTAACGGCCGCACTTGAGACTGAGTTAAGTTACGCCCACACCAACACTGAAAAATAAAATGGGTTGATTTTACTAGGTTTTATGGTTAAAATAGGACTTACACGTGAGTTTGGTTGAGTTAACCAGGAAAAAGGTTGAAGCAACCTTTTCAATGTGTTGTTTTTACTAAGGTTAGGTGTTACTTCAACGAAACTCATGGGTAGGTCCTAAAATGTAGTAAAATCAACCCATTCGATTTTTCAGTGAATGCTTAAAAAACGGTGACGGTACGGAATCGCAGTGACGCGTCGTATCCGCACCGTTTTTGACGCATGCCCTCCACACCAATGCTTAAAAAACGGTGACGGTACAGAATCGCAGTGACAGGGATACGATGCGTCACTGCGTTTCCGTACCGTCGCCGTATTTTAAGCAGCGGTGTGGGGAGCATGCGTCAAAATCGGTACTGATACGACGCGTCACTGCGATTCCGTACCGTCACCGTTTTTTAAGCAGCGGTGTGGTCGCAGCTTTAAGCAGATTGTGAAGCTGAAGAGTTTGTTTGTTTGTTTGCTTGAACGCGCTAATCTCAGGAGCTACTGGTCCGATTTGAAAAGTCCTTTCAGTGTTAGATAGCACATTTATCGAGGAAGGCTATAAATCATACACACATAAACGAAGCGAAGCGAGGGCGGACGCTAGTTATTGATATTAACTAAAGCTGACAGTAACAACGGCATAAGTTCTTTAATTGATTAAACTAAGTCTTAGGTGGTGATTTTCAAAAAAATAGCACACCTTTGACTTTTTCTTCAGATTTGGGAAAAAAAATCCGCACGCTCGTTGGGATCATCATTCTGAACAAAAAAAGTACCGTCAACTGCTGCAACATTGCACGGAAATTCATGTTTTTTTTAAATAACTCTAAAATTGTACGTTATCTGTGCTCTTTTTTGCATTGCTAAGTTATTTTAGATCATAAGACATATGAATTTCAGTACGAAATGCTTCAAATCATTATAAATTGGCTTGTAGAAACTGTCAAAGTTGCAGGTAAAGTTGTAGCCAAAAACGTCAACTTTGCCTGGCGGATTATCTGAGATATTAAATGCAGTATCTAAAAAAGGGACCAATTCTTAAATTAATTACTGTTCTATCTATGCCGGGATGTCATTGGAAATCACCAAACTACCATATATATATTTTTTCTATCTGGTAGGCAATGTTGTAGCGTGTCCAATAGAATTCTCGTTTTTCTCCATACAAATTTTTAAGCATAGTTAGGGTTGTGCCAAACGGAAAAACATAATAGTTCAGAGTACCTACCTAGGTACTGTACTGGCATTTAAATTTACGAACGAATAAGAGTCGAATGATGAAAAAAAAACAATATGTATTTTTTTAAAATTTTAATGTAAATGAAATTATATGTATTAATGAAATGAAGTATTATAAAAATGTCTATCAATTGCAATTGCAAATTGAAATGCCTACCAACCTATGGTAATCCTCAAAAAAGAAAGGTTAGAAAGTTGTTTACTATATAAGACAAGTAAGAATGAACAGACCTTACACAAAACTGCATTTGTTGACACATAATGTACATCAGTTTATTTATAGCAAACTAACTAAAATATAACATAATTTGAGAATTACGTAGGTATGACTAATAAAAACAAATATTCAACACACAAATATCCGCATATTAAGATCAGCACGCGTCATCAATCGTTTTTGTTCGTAATCGAGTAAATAGTGACAACCCTAGCCCTAGGCAAACTTGTAGCATGTATGTTCTAAGAAACACTTCGCAACATTGCCTATCCTCTTATTAGCTGTAAATCATTACAATTTACAAGTAAAAGTCCGTGAAGTAACAAAAAGACCATTATTACTTACCACATGAACACTCACCAAGTAGCTATCTTATGTGTTTTCTGAGTAATAACAAAAGTTTTGGAGACACCGAAAAAACAGATGTCCGTTTTACAAGCTTTGACAGCGACTGAGTTCAAAACTATCAGTGTTGCCAGATATTTCTTCTTTGAAATGGGTTGCCAGGTAAATGATAGTATTTCTCCCATTAATAGTAGTAAAAAATAGATAACGCTTTGGTAGAAAATCAAATTTTTACAAAACGGGTAATGTTGTAGCTAGTTGGCAAAGTTGCAGCAGTTGACGGTAGTACTCCCGATATGTCCCCAAAAATATGTATGGAATGGTTCCGTTTTGTTATCAAAATCCAATACGTTTCTTGGTAAAAAAACGGACAATTCCATTACATATTTTTGAGGACATATCGGGAGTACTATTTTTCCCAAATCTGAAGAAAAAGTCAAGGGTTTGCTATTTTTTTGAAATTCCCCATGTGCTTGATGTATCTTACGTCTTGTCAGGCTTGTATAAAATCAAGACGCTTATGCACGATAATCTCAATCATGTTAGAAACGACTAAGTTTTTTTTATCAGCGTCTAAAAAAAACACAAGTTTAGTTCCGGTCGGTAAAGGTTCTCCCCCCTAAATCAAGTCCTATTCCCACCATTTTTGAAAATGTTGTACAGTAAGTACTCCCAGCTTCTAAATAGCTTTCGGCTTTCGGGTTGCAACTTTTTTTTAGGAAAATAACGTATAGGATGACGAGTATTAAATAAAAGTATTTCCAAATAAAAAAGTATTCTTCAAATTTATTTATTTAGTTGTTTGAAAACATACTTTTTTGTGCTCTTAACACACTGTACTGTAATGATTTTTGACGCAAGTTTAGAAATTTCGCAGATGTCTTGATTCTGCGTTCCTGTCATCTATTTCGATCCATTCCACGGATAAGTCAGAAATAAAGTAATTTCGATACTTTTTTTATTAAAGCATACATACCATACATTAAATCACGCCTGTTTCCCAGAGGGGTAGGCAGAGACCACTTTTTCCATTTGCTACGATCTTGACAAATTTCTTTCGCTTCTTCCACATTCATACATCGAGTCATGCACGCACGTCAGTTTCGGGTATTTAAGATTCGGCCCTTTTCCAGTATTTCTCCGATTTTACTAGAAAAAGTACGCCTAGGGCGGCCCCTTCCGACCCGTCTCTTTCGATCTGTATATCTCTTTCGTCAATCTTCTTTCATCCATCCTTTCCAAATGACAAAGTAAGTAAGTATAATAAGGCAAACGAAAGTATAGTTGGCACCCCTACTCGCAACTGACAGTGTATCAGTTCTGAACAGTGCTTCAGTTCTAAAATTCAAAGTCCTACAAACTTTTTGTAAGACCTATTGTGCGATAGAACCTCGTTTACCATCTAAGATAATTAACAATCAACTGTTTATATTATTTAACAACATTACGTCTTGTTCAGTATAAACGCCTTCATTCAATCTGCCGGCTTATAAATAGAAAACACGTTATGATAACGCTTTTAATACCGATAAGAAGTAGGTAAAACATTATTTTATCGTCTTTCGTTTCGTGACTCTGCATTTCATGGCCGCTGCTGAGTAATTGAGGATTTCAATTTGTCTCTGTTTAAATCAATAGGACCTTATTACATAGGCGCATACGCCGTTCTGATTTTTGTGCCTATGCTATTTGTGTATGAGCTGTGGTAGGAACGGCGTATCCGCCGGCATTCGTTGGCTACCTTTTTATTTAGACGGTCACAGTATTATAAGCGAGGCAAAGAAATGAGTTCAATTAGGTTGACCTTGACCTTGAATTTCAGGGCCCGGGCGTTTTAGTTTCCATATAAACTTGGCTCCCTTTTGAGCTACTGGTTACTATTGTTAAATTTGCAAACGGAGCGACTCGTAACATTCCGCTAAGCCAAAGAAGCACAATGAATGCTTCGTTTATCGACTCTTATGTCGGGTTGACACTGGTCTAGTTACATTCCAGTTCATTCAATACTAGAATACAAGTCTTTGGAATGTCTGTATTGAAGTTTAGATTACATTACAACATATTATAGGTCGAATTGAGTCAAATCAGGGCTTCTATTTTAGACAGTAAAAACGTATCGTATTTGACCTGGGGCCCTAATATGGCTGCGTTCATCGCGTGTTAAATTTTGTATAAGGCATCCGTCACCTTCTGAGTTCTGACACGTAAATAAGTACGAGAGTGACAGATGCTTTTGAGCGTACGCCGGATGTACAGTGGCGCCCTCATTACGTTTATTGTGTTTTCTAATAAACTAAAGTATTTTCTTGAAATTGGACGAAATGTTTTTGTACTACAAATGAAAACACAACTCATAGGGTATATCATATAGTTTAATAACAATTCACCTTTGAGTTATCAACTTAACGGAAAAAAGTGGCCATCTTTTCCGTTAAGTTGAAGGATTACATGGGCTTAAGTTAGGTTAAGTTAGACTTTTGACCTCATGGAATGGAATTGTAAAATAAGGCGGCAGGAAGGTATCTCGTTGCGAAATGAAAGTTTGTAAAATGATATAGGTAGTTTGTGAAATGATGATTTGGTAAAACATTAGTGAACCCATAAACCATCAGATAAGATAGAGGTCAATCGCTTGTCAGTCAAGCGATTAACCTTCATCTTATTTTATTTTTTATTAGGTTTACGTTGGAATCATTGGATTCATGGAAAAATATCTATTTGATGTAATGTCCATCTCGAAAATCGCCAAATCGAAGTTAGGATTAACGATAGCGCTGCCTCTTTCTCTGACACTTCAGTCGTGTGAAATAATATACCTACCTAAACAAAGCTGTCGTCTATTATGTGACATAGAAGCGATGCTTCATTCAAGTTGATCTAGATATGCTCGACGGGCTTAGCGGAATATTTTTATCGTTCACGTGAAGGTGGGCACGATAAAAAACTAGTTTCTAGCCTTGGTTATGTTATGTACTTATGACATAATTCCGAGTCATGGTGTCCGATTGATAAACGTTGAGTTTTCGATAGTGTTAACTTAACCTGCATTTATATGTCGAACATTAGATCGTGACAGTTTTCGAAAAATAAACCTTACGACAAAAAAATATTCATAACAACAAAAAAAAAATTATCGCATAGCTTAAGCATATAAGATAATATTTTGGACTTTTACGAGTTGTCTATTTTAAACCTTGTTGAAACCGTTCTCCGTGGATCGATTGAGCGAAGTCATACAAACAACCGGCACTCGATAGGTAAAGCGGGTTTTCTAAACTATGTATTCAGTATGCACACTCTTATATGTGGTCTTTATATGCTCTGAAGAGACCATTGTAACTCCCTGGTTGGTTGGTAATTGGTCGAGTCCTTCCGACCGTCGATTCCGAGTGTTTAGGCGAGTACTGGATCCAGCAACTGGAACAGTGTGACAGGAGCGCTATGATGCAGATTTTTTTTATCGATCTTGTGAATTCGCTACGGTCGTTGTCGCATCTTCGTTGTCACGTGAGCGGTCGCGGTAGCGGGAGCGGATGACATAGCGGGCGCGAGTGCGAGAAGCGGGAGCAGATTGATTTGTTAGTGGATTGATGTAAGTGACCTGTTATCGTACTGTCAACGTATTGATAGCTCTTGATTACTTAACAGTAATGGCGGCCGAATTGAAACAATACTATATCATGTCCAATACGATTTGAACTTTACCACCTAGAATAGAATGCGCTGGTGTCGATTGATCTGTCTCCAGAGACGCGGTTTTTCACTGGATACTTAAAATACTAAAATTACCAAGTATATAGGTAACATGAATATTAACTTAATTGAGGTCACGTGTCGTCATTGCTTTGAAAAATCTCGTATCTCACATTTTGTGACGTACGATTTTAAACTTAAACTTGAAAAGAATTAAGTTGAAATTCATACATCTTGAACTACTACGTTGTGGTAAAGTCGATAGTGTTCCGCCATCTGGATCTCCATAACTATAACGCCTTTGTGTCTGTTTTTTGGATATATTAAACTTGATCATATTTCCTTGAGACTGCAAAACGTGGAAACATGACCTAAAACAAAATCCTCCATAGTTTTATTTTTCAAACATGACACCTTATTTTTTGCATGTATCTTCGAAATCCTACGATCTTTAACGATAATTTTTGATTCAGTAGTTGAGTACTATACTGCCGTCCTTAGAAAAAAAAGGCGTAAGTCTCATAGAACCGCGTATGTATTAGTGACCTTACTTCTTAAAATGGGGGGTTAAGTTTGCTTTGACTGTCATATTGCTCATGCGTCCTTTTTATTTAGGAGGCCAGTATAACGTCTTAATCCTGGTAAACCATTTATTCAATATCTGTCGTAGTTTTAAAGTGGACAGCAATTATTTGAATTTGACCCTGCATTCAACGCGATGTCCAGCAAGATCACCTGATAGGATCCCCCACGTACAAAGTTACTAGATATAGGGATGCTACTAGGTGATCTTTCTAGACTTTTTTTATGGCATAGAGAAGACGAACGAGCACACAGGCCACCTGATGGTAAATGGAAACTGTGACCCATACGCATTCGCATTCACAAGACTGCAATGCAATCCTAAAACTGCAAATGCGTTGCCAACCCTGAGGACTAAGATGGAATGCCTCTATGCTAGTCATTTCACCGGCTGTCTTATCCCCAAACCGGAACACAACAATGCGAACACTGCTGTTTGGCGGTAGGTTAATAGATAAGACATAGCAGCATTTAAGGCGCCTGCAAACTATCTCCATCTCACGTTCTTTACGCCGAAGCACAAAGCCTTCCCTTTTTACACGACAGCCAAAAAAAAAAGGAGTGTGATGTTTTTATTCTTGTGTGGGCGTGGCATAACGGACACATTCCAAAATAATTTGCTCTTCCATTAAAAATCGTATTCCAACCAGTTCTAATTTTAAAATGCAACACTGACTCATTTAGGATTGTGTCCGTTTTGTATTATATATGTGGCCTCTGTTTGGTTGCAGGCGGGACGTCGCCGGACAACGCGTCTGGCAGCGACAGCGAAGCGGAAGAGAATGTGACCGAAGCGGAGCTACTGGTCGACGACGCAGCGCTGCCGGCGCGTGCGCTTGCCTCGCTGAACGCGCTGCGCAAGTCGCGCCAGCACTATGACGTGCTGCTGGTCGCGGGCGGGGAGGAGACGCCCGCGCACCGCGCCGTGCTCGCCGCCGCCTCGCCATATCTGCTGGAGGTATGTTAAGACCGGTTCCGACTTAAACTGCAATCCAGCTGCAAAATGGTAGGTCTGATGCAGTTGACGTAACGGAATTACAACCGTGCAGTCCGCTTGCCTTTGGCGTGCAGCAGGGACCCGACCACCCATTCCCCCATAAAAGCCGTTAAAAGACTTGCCTCTCGAAGTACAACCCAATAAAAGAATAACCCCTTTGGAAGAAATATACTTCTTAGTTGTTTGTTAAACTAGCCATCACATTAGGGAAACCTAAAGAGCAGCAGTAAATTGACATTCCTCTTATTGCACAACTGAATGTAAGGGTAACCCTTAAAAATAGGGCTTAAAAAGCCAATAGAACGGCCCTTATAAACCTTATAAATAACGGTTAATAAGCTAATAAAACGGCTTTTTTAAGTTAAAGGGATATTGGTTTCACTCAAAATATAGCTATACAAAAGCAAAATCGAGCAAGACGTACACGAAACAGATTTGGTAGTAGTAAACCTTGTAAATAGCACTTTAAAAAGCAAATCGAACGGCTTTCAAGCGATACGGCTTTTCTAAATAAATCCTTACAAAAACCCATTTGAAACCCCTTGAATGGGATAGCGGGTCGGTCCCTGGCGTGCAGTGCTGTCGAACGCACACCGACTGCAAGCTAACTGAACGGTGTAATGCATCGAAACCAGATGGACATGAGCGGTAGTGTTACAGTAGTAGTAAACTACAACTCAAATGTACTCAAAATTATTTTTAGCTGCCGCCATAAGCAACCTATGTTGCCGTCCCTGTATTGCGATCGTCATTTTTTTTAAGTATGCTGTCGTTCCTGACTGCTCTGAGCAGTCCTTGGGGCTGAAAGGTTTTCGCGCTTGGATTGAGGCACTCTAAAGTAAAAATATTCCACGTAAAATTAATTCCTTCATTACTATTGAAAAGGTTTTGACGCTTTGGGCCAGATTTGCAAAACACCAGATTCGCGGAACGCCAGATTCGCAGAACACCAGATTCGCTTAATGCCAGATTTTCAGATTCGCAGTATACCAGATTCGCAGAATGCCAGATTCGCACGATGCCAGATTTGAAATTCGCATTGTACCAGATTCGCAGAAGGCCAGATTCGCAGAACGCCAGATTCGCACAATGCCAGATTCGCACAATGCCAGATTCGTTACCATTTTCCTGTAGATTCAGATTTGTATTTTGAGTCACTTTGTAGTGGTAAAACCTAACGCCGTAACGAAACGAATAAAATATAAATATACGTAATAAGAACCCCATTCTAGATCGTGTTTAATTATGTATGACTCGTCGTTATTGCAAAAGTTAGACGAACGAAACAATCTACAGGAATCTGGCATTGTGCGAATCTGGCATTGTGCGAATCTGGCGTTCTGCGAATCTGGCCTTCTGCGAATCTGGGACTATGCTAATTTCAAATCTGGCATCGTGCGAATCTGGCATTCTGCGAATCTGGTATACTGCGAATCTGAAAATCTGGCATTAAGCGAATCTGGTGTTCTGCGAATCTGGCGTTCCGCGAATCTGGTGTTTTGCAAATCTGGCACAAAGGGTCAAAACCATTGAAAACAACAGATAGTTAACGGCGGCGGTTGTTTGTTATAATTCCTTATTTTAAACATTCAACAAGTTCCTTTTGAATGAGGAAAATATAATTCCAAAGGTAGGTGCGTATGTTTACCGTAATAAGGATGAGAAATATGCATTAGGTATATAGAATACAATAGAATAGAGAAACGTTTATTCGACAAACACATCAACACAGGGGTACATTATAGAAAAGGTAGAGTAACGTAATAGAACTACTTCCTAAAAAGCGACACTATGAAATTAAAAAAGTGCAGTGAGGATGATGTGTGCGAAATGGTCTTCACTTTAGAAAAATGGTTGGCACGGGAATCTCAACCGGGTTGGTTTCAGGGCAGCCAGGCGTGTTGTTTAGGATAGTGTACTGTGACTTACGAAGGGTAACTTCGGATTCAATAAAGACGTTTTCCTATTCCTGTACTTTTATCTGTCATTTATATAGTTACGAACACTAATATAAGAACATACATAATATGTTCGCGGAATAATCCGTAGAAAAGTCTATCAAGTTTATTCCCCAAAACAGCACTTGTGCTTTTTTGAGGCAAAACAACACGTTTATCTGCCAAAGTTTACTAAACCTAGGTTAAAGTATGAAGCGGAGTCGTGGAAAAAGTATTGTATGCAACAGTGTTAAAAAAGAAAAAAGAAACTCGAGCCGTCTTTAAGGCGAACATCACAACACACGCCACTCATCTTTTTTTACCTTTCTTATACAACTGTGGCGTAAAGTACTATTAACGTGCATAATTGTAAAACTATTGTCCTGAAACACCATAAATAATTGAAAGAAAATGAAAGAGGAATGATCAAATACAAGCTGTGATGACAGAAGGGAAATAAATGAAAACTTAAAAGACATCGGAATCATTATAGTGACGTATAGAGAGGCTGGTTGTTTGACTACATGCCCTAGACTTTATGCCTTTTGTTGGTCCAAAAAATGCCGTTTGAGTCATGTACATACATACATACCTTCACGCCTGCCTACCAAGAGTAGGCAGGGTAGGGTAGGCAGAAACTATGCAACGCCAGGTGCACCGGTCTAAACATACACGTTTTACGCTTTCTCTACATTCATCAATCTCTCCATGCACGTACATCTGTTTCGGGTGCTTTTAATTGACCTTTCTTCACTCAATAAGGTTCACTCAGCTCGAGTGGCTTTCTTGTATCATTACGGCTGGTTTTAGTCCCTTGTTAAACAATCTAGTATTACAGCTCACTTGAATTTTCATTATTCGACAGGAACTAGCAGACGCAGGCAGTGGCAGCACGCCCCTCCACCGCGTACAAGGAGTTTCAGCCGTGGCATTGCGAGCCCTAGTAGAATGGGCGTATACTGGCCGTTTGCGCGCCACCGGCGCCGCGGAAGCCCGCGCGCTGTACGAGGCGGCGTGGCGGATGCGCATGGAGCCGGCGCGGGCGGCGCTTGCTGAGCGGCTCGTCCGCCGCGCGGCCCCGCAGGACTGCTTGGATCTGCGCGCGCTACCGGATCTCGCGCCTCAGTTGAGACATCATTTGGACACGTACATCGCTAATCATGTGAGTTCAGGCTCTTTAAGGTTCCCTAGCCAAAGGGTAAAAACGGGACCCTATTAATAAGACTCCACTGTCCGTCCGTCTGTCTGTCAACAGGCTGTATAAATCATGAACCCTGATAACTAGACAGAATAAAATAAATGTTTTATGGGGGATCTGCGAACGTGATAAAATAATAATTAACTAGGTTTTTATACAAAATTATTCACGGCCTCGTCGATAGTACAGAAATTTTGGAAATTATAGGTATTGCGATTCCTCGAATAGGTAGTCGTCTAAACAACAGAAAGGAGTTTTCTTTGCCTTTCTGTCGCACCTATATAGGTAGATACGCCCCTCTGTACGGGGTGCTTGCCTCACATACTGGCTTAAAATCCGCGTTTGACATTTATAGCTGTTATTTAGCCACAGCCAAATTTAAAATAACTTTTTTTTTTAATTTTTGATAACTTTTTGCTTTATTTTATTTTATTTAGACAAATTGACTAGTTTCTAGTATTCCTACTACTGTTGAAATTCATATTTAATGCATGCTGTGTCTACTGTTTTAGGATGTACAGATATGTAGCGTAGTCTTAAGCTCTAAATTATAAAATTGAATTGTTGTACTATACAGTTTCTAGACCAATAAAAAAAGGACCCACTTAAAAGACATGTCAAAAATTATCACGGAGCACAACATAGACTTTGTCTTTGGTTTTAAATCCTAATTTGTCGTACAGTTCGAGGAGATATGCGCGGGCGGCGCTCTGGCGGCACTCCCCAGTGTGACCGTGGAGCTCCTGCGGGAGAGCAGCGCTGAGGACGGCAGCGAAGCCCCGCGGGCCGTCGCCGACGCCGCGCTCGTCTGGCTCAGGGATCGGGCGCAGCGCGCGGACTCCGATCTCGACGTGAGTTATACAATATAAAACACTTTATTGTACACCAAACAAGAGCACAGAAATAAAGTTAAAAAATATGCGGGTAGGGGTTACCTACATAGAATAGAAAACACATTTAACATGGCGTTGAAAAGGCCCTACTCAGCTATTAGTATTTGTAACGTAGACTTTTTTTTTTATGGCATCGAGTAGACAAACGAGCACACAGGCCACCTGATGGTAAATGGAAACTGTGACCCATAGACATTCGCAATCACAAGACTGCAATGCAATCCTAAGACTGCAAATGCGTTGCCAACCCTGAGGACTAAGATGGAATAATAATAAATAATAATAATAATCATTTATTTCAAATTAAAAGAACAACAATATTTAGTATAAAAAGCAAAACAGTCAATGATCTTAGGTCTAGGAAATAAAAATTACATGATGTCTAAGCTAGGTGACAAAAAAAATAAAAAATAAATTGCAACCTGTGTTTTAGACATTAATTGAGCCTAAAATCTAAATCTAATTACAATATACCTTTAAACAGTAATAAACGCTTATAAACGCTTACCTATATTAGTAATTAATTAATTACATCAAAACATTAATAATTAGCAGAAAATAAAAAAAACAATTAATCTACAAAACATTATAATACAATCACTTGTCACCTTGCAATCGTCAGCAGATTTTCCGTGTCAACATACGATAGACCTAGAAGCCATGTCAGAACTTTGGCTTTGCACATTTTTAAATTTAGGTTATAGATGTTTAGAATTCTATGAATAAAATATTCTATGAATTCTATGGAATGCCTCCATGCTAGTCATTTCACCGGCTGTCTTATCCCCAAACCAAATAAATGTAGTTGTAGTATGTTGCTGCGCCCTTGCAGGGTGTCACATGTGTACCTATTCCTGTTTGTTCCACCTTGAATTGTAATGTGATATGCAATAAATTATTGAATTGAATTGAAGCTTGCCGTACGAGGGGCGGCTGAAAAGTTCTAAGCCTAAGGTATTTTGAGGTTGCATATGCGTTAGCGATACTGGCCACTAAAAAGACCATTTAAAAAGTTAATAAATAAAAGAAAAAAATGTCGTCTTTTGTTTATTACATCTCGAGATATCCGACGCTAAAGGTCATCATGTGTGAAATATCAACGCATATCACGAAAATTGAGCACCGTGCAGTCATTAAGTTCCTCACGAAAAGTGACAAATCGCCGAAAAGAATTTTTGAAGAAATGTCTAGTATTTACGGTGAATCTGGCCCTTCTCATGCCACTGTTAAAAAATGGAGTCGACTTTTTAAACTTGGACGGGAGTCGATCGAAGACGATCCTCGCTCAGGAAGGCCAATATCGGTTGTGACTGAAGAAAATACTGAAAAAGTAAAAAAGTTAGTATTAGAGGATCGGAGAATTAAGGTTCGGCAAATAGCTGAAGCCTTAGGTATTAGTAAGGAAAGAATTGGAGAGATTTTGCATCAACATTTGCATATGACAAAAGTAAGTGCTCGTTGGGTGCCGAAAATGCTCACAGCTTTCGATAGAGAACGTCGTGTTCAAACTTCTCAGGCATTTTTAGAATTATGTGAAGAAGGTTTAGATGAAGTTTGTTCCCGCATAGTAACAAGTAGTAGTAGTCAGATCAGACAGTATGATCCAGAGTCGAAGTCTGAATCTATGCAGTGGATCGAAAAGGGTGAATGGCCGCCAAAGAAATTCAAGGTTCAAAGATCGGCGTCTAAGCTAATGGCCACCTTGTTCTGGGAATGCGATGGCATTCTTTTAATAGACTATTTGGCGAAAGGCTCTACAATAAATGCAGTTTATTATGCTGAGCTATTAAGAAAAGTGCGACAAGCCATAGTCGAGAAACGAAGGGGCAAACTGAGCAAAGGCATTTTGTTTTTGCAAGACAACGCCCCCGTTCACACCGCTCGTGTTGCCAAGCTTGCTCTGAAGGAAACTGGCTTCGAGGAAATTGATCATCCACCTTACAGTCCAGATCTGGCCCCTAGTGATTATTTTCTATTCAGCAATTTGAAGAAAGATTTAAGGGGAAAGCGATTTGGCAGTGATGAAGAGATGAAGGCGGCTGTACAGGAAAATTTCGACAGCCAAAATAAAACTTATTTTTTTAACGGTCTAAAAGCATTATTTAAAAAATGTAATAAATGCATTGAATTAGAGGGAGATTATATTGAAAAATAAAAATAGTAAAAAAAATCTGAACATTTTTTTTCTACCTTAGGCTTAGAACTTTTCAGCCGCCCCTCGTAAAATAATCCCCAAATATGTATTTGGTTTGTTTTAACGTGGTTAGACTGAAACAGATTTACGCGAGTCCAGGGGGTCTAGTATGGCTGCGTTTATCGCGTGACAATTCTTTTTTTTTTTTTTATGGCATAGAGAATACAAACGAGCACACAGGGCACCTGATGGTAAGTGGAAACTGTGACCCATAGACATTCGCACTCACAAGACTGCAATGCAATCCTAAGACTGCAAATGCGTTGCCAACCCTGAGGACTAAGATGGAATGCCTCTATGCTACGAGGGCAGGATGATAAGTATCTAGCCTAACAATTAAATACTACAGTTAGTGTAATTTTTTTATTATTATTTTTCTACATAATCTCCATTAAGCTCTACGCACTTGGTCCACCTTCGCTCCAACGCTGTTATACCCTCCATAAAATGGCTTTTCTCAAGGCCTGTAAAATACTCCTCTACAGCAGCTATGACTTCTTAATTAGTTTTAAATTTCTGTCCCCCCAAAAAAGTTTTGAGTTTGTGGAACAGATGGAAGTCTGACGGTGCAAGATCAGGTGAATAAGGTGGGTGGGGCAACAAATCATAATGCCATTCGTTAATTTTGGCCATGGCCATAAGACAAGTGTGAACTCTTGCATTGTCTTGATGAAAAAATTTTTTTTTTCGTGCTAACCCTGGTCTTTTTTGCTCAATGCATTCCTGCAGCTTATCTAATAGATTAGCATAGTATTCCCCGTTTATAGTTTGACCTTTTGGGAGGTAGTCTATCAACAAAATTCCGTTCGAATCCCAAAAGACCGACGCCATCACTTTTCCAGCTGATTTCACGGCTTTGGCTTTCTTTGGAGCCGAGCATCCGGATTCTGTCCACTGTTTCGATTGCATTTTGGATTCTGGTGTATAGTGGTGAACCCAAGTTTCATCCGTTGTTACGAATCGTCGTAAGAAATCCGATTTATTTCTTTGAAAACGGTCCAAACAATGTTGAGAGTTTTGCATTCGAACTCTTTTTTGATCGAGTGTAAGCAATCGCGGCACCCAACGGGCGGACAGCTTTTTCATTTTCAATTCTTCACTAAGTATATGATGTACCCGTTCTTTTGAAATACCTGTATTATCAGCAAACCTCGAAGTCGCGGTGGCAATAACGTCAATTAACTAGGGACTTCCTTCCGATATAAAATTTATCGATAACTGAATGCTTATTTGGAAGTGACACTTCATATTAGCTGTAAAGTTTACCTACATAATAATTGAAAATTAACTAAAATGTGATGATTACTACCCGTCAATGTTACCTAGGTATATAGGAGTTTTTAGGCCATTTTCAGAAATTTTAAAAAATCAACCTTTACAACAAAATTTTTATTTCATCAATTTCCATGCAAAGTAAACTAAAACCTAGAAGTACATCCATAAAGTATGAAAACCGTTATCTTCCTTAATCGACCTTTACGGACTTCAATCTTCATACTGTATAAATGATACAGTTTAATAGGTATTGCAAGTTGCATATTAATAACATACGTCATCTCATAGTCATAACATAACTATTGTCATAACAAAGTCCAATTTATCGATGAAATAATATCGCGTGGAAGTCCTTAGCAAAATTTTATTCGTGCCACCGCGACTTCGAGGTTTGATTATCAGTTATCTCGGATAGCTTCAACCGTCGATCTGCCAAAACCATATCATGCACTTTGGAGACCATTTCCGAAGTCGTGACGCTTTTTGGACGTCCAGGACGGAGTTCATCTTGGACACTTGTACGTCCTCGTTTAAACTCGGCCACCCAGTTCTTAACCGTAGCATAAGAGAGAGAGCACATTCACCCAAAACATTTTTTAAGTCGTCATGAATATCCGCCCCTTTCATACCTTTCATATGAAGAAACTTTATCACAGCTCTTTGTTTAATTTTATCCATTTTGGAAAAATTCGCCAGAATATTTTTTCAAATGACAGCTAACAAAAAAATATGGACGCCATCGAATTCAAATTTAGAACACAGACAGCCAGAAACCCTATTACGAAAAGGAGATTGTATATTTTGTAATTAAATCTTTTTAAATTGTGTAGGCCAGTTACTTATCATCCCGCCCTCGTAGTCATTTCACCGGCTGTCTTATCCCCAAACCGGAACACAACAATGCGAACACTGCTGTTTGGCGGTAGGTTAATAGATAAGATGGTGGTAGCGATCCGGACGGACCCTGCACAAGGTCCTACCACCCGCAAATGTTGATAAAACATCCGTCATTTTCTGAATTTTCTTATATGTTTATAAGTACGAGAGTGAAGGATGCTTTATCCACATTTTGTCACGCGATAAAAGTAGCCATAAGCCACAGGGCTTTTCTCGATACCACAGATGTAGGCCGTTTCATTTCTCAATTCGCTTTGTTCTCTTTAACAGCAAATATTTCAGAATTTTATAAAATCTAACCTACAGATCCTGTAGGGTTCTACACGATGGTACCTACTGAAATAAATTCTGAAATATACATAGTTACAGGGAAAAAATTGGGTTCGCAAATGAAACGGTTGGAAACGACACATTTTGGCAACAATATCGCACTTTTAGAATTATAGTGACCTAATTCTAAGACATTTATTTCTAGAGAGACCTAACTCGAAGTGTTTTGTGAATTAGGTCAGTATTTGCGGGTGGTAGGACCTTGTGCAGGGTCCGTCCGGATCGCTACCACCATCTTATCCATTAACCTACCGCCAAACAGCAGTGTTCGCATTGTTGTGTTCCGGTTTGGGGATAAGACAGCCGGTGAAATGACTAGCATAGAGGCATTCCCTTCTTAGTCCTCAGGGTTGGCAACGCATTTGCAGTCTCAGGATTGCATTGCAGTCTTGTGAATGCGAATGTCTATGGGTCACAGTGTCCACTTACCATCAGGTGGCCTGTGTGCTCGTTTGTCTTCTCTATGCCATAAAAAAAAGAAGAGGAAAGATGCGATATTTCGACCAAACGGGCACGCTCCCCACAGATGTGTTAGTAAGTGGAGTTGTGTGTGTAGCTGGAGGAGCTGTGCTCGCGCACGCACCTGCTGTTCGTGGACGGCGGCGGCGAGCTGCGGGACTGCGGAGAGCTGCCGCGCGGCGCGCGGCGACGCGC